>JAPKID020003336.1:0-12462 GCA_026931265.2 Tropidonophis doriae
GAACAAGAGAATAATCAGAGAAGCCATTGAAATAGAGAAGCAATCTAGAAGTATAAACAAACATGATGATGCCTCTCCCACTCTCATGCTCATATTTGCAAACCAGTAGTGAAGGTAAGTTGATTTCACCCCTGGGTCAAATCACATTATCAGTCGTGAGTCCTGGTGTGCGCACAAGAGATCTACGGTAAGACCAGCCCACCCTGAATTATTTTCTGTTTTTAACTCCTGCTAATTTCTCTTGACCATTAGTAGTTCATATTCTTGTAGAGAGTTTGAGTTTGCAATAAATTTTTACACTAATTTGAACTACCCGAATCTCCCGATTTCCCTGGTGCTTGACATTTTTCAAATGCCATAGGTCTTCAATCTATTGAATAAATTGGGCCAGACATTTATCTTTATGATCCTGTAGTATGAGTCTTCTGGCCACAGTATTCAAAATCTATTTATGTTGTCCATATTTGGTGTACTAGTTCAAAAGAATTTTATTCTTTGACAATTTTAGCTTTTGTTCTATAGTCAAATTTATATATGCCACTACTAACTCTTGTTGTACAAGTCATAATTTGAGGTCCGTTGGCCTTCTTGCCTTCTTATCTTGTACGTTGTATAGAAGGTAAAACATTCTCCCATTTCTAGGCAATATAGAAACCTCTAGTTCTTTATTCAACTCATTTCTTAACAGACACATATTAAATTTTTATTCATAACAAATATAAAAATTAATAGGTTTTTTTAGTTATAAAGGATTTAATAAATAGTTCTAGTATCTAAGGTATCTCAGAAGCTGAAAATGCTGCTAGTAAAAACAATGTTGTTAAGAAAGATAATTACAAATGTTGTCTTTGGGTTATAACTTGCAGATAATATTTGTATCCTGCGGATTATATTTGCCTCTTCACACAGAGTATGTTAAACATTCTACTTCTTCATTTATCAGAAGACTTTACTGCACCTTTGTATGTATGTATGGCTTGTTGACAACTCATCTTGTGAAGCCTTCCACCGTCGCCACTACCAGTTCACCCGATGTGTTCTCCTAATAGGGTTAAGGATCTTGATCAGAGGTGATATTCAGCCGGTTCTCTCTGGTTCTCTCCAGCAGTGGCAGCTACAGGAGGCTCTGCCCACTCCAACTAATGCGCGAGCATTGCACATAAGTTGGAGTGTAAGTTGGAATGCGTATTGCGCATTCACATTGCACATACACAGAAGATGGTATAAATGTGCAGATGTGGTGCACATGTGCTCACATTTGCGAACTGGTAGAGAAGGTAAGTGAATCCCACCACTGATCTTGATGCATTGATGGACTTTCTGAAGTGAGTTGTTAGAATATCTGCATAGAATATCAACCCCAGTTTTCTTTAACCGGCTGTTCTGCCCTATTACTTTCTGGCTAGGCATTTTGAAGGAGTGTTTTACTTGAAGTGAAGTGAAACACTTCTTTAAAAATTTGCAGAGGCCTATATTGTTGGCTGGATGTTTATTAATGAAGTCCAGATATTTTGAGATCCCATTCTAATTGGCCATGGTGGACCTGAATAACAACGAGTGAATGCCATGGCATCTACTCACAAAGAACCACCTTTCTGGGATGGATCTTATAGTCCCTCTATTCTTTCTCCCATCTCTAGGAATGCTCACCTAGTTCAGGAAAAATTAAGCAAAAGGAAATTGAACCCTTAGATTGGATAAAATTGAGTAATTGCACATTAGAACTTGATTTAACACCAGATCTTTGTGTTTAATATTTTAATGTTTTAGTTTTATTGTTTAAATATGATTTTATATGTTGTTTTTATTTTTGGGGAGCCACCCAGAGTTTAGATAAATAAATAAATAAATAAATCAATAAAGAGAAGAAAAGCACGTATAGACAATGGGAAATTCACAGAAAATTACAAAGCTGTTTGTTTTGTAAAGCCTCTGGTGGCCAAGCACAAACTGCACTGGAGGATAAAATAGTCAGAAGGCCATTACGGTAGCCTATTAAGATCAGAGTGGAGAACTTGTTATATTGCCGCTTGTGCCTGTTTCATTTCTCCCTGATGTAGGAAAAAGCACTTCAAAAGGGTTGATGGCAGTTATTAATATATGTGCTACGTTTCACTTGTTTTTACTGGAAATGGAATATTCCAAATATTAAAAAATCAACTGCAATCTAACTTGGTCAATTTTTCTATCACTGTAAAGACACAATATTCTACAGCAGTTGTGGGTTTCCTTTTTGTGTGTGTAATGCTCTTGACAATTCTGTGCATTCACAGAAGCTTCTGTGCATCACCACTACCGGTTCACCCAATGTATTCTCCTAATAGGGTTGGATTTGGTGTAATAGAGATAAATGTTGAAGTGATCCATTGATAGCACTGGAGCAAATTATTTCCAGGTTTCTTAATCCACTATTTCTGCAATTTGTAACATTATTTCTCCTCATTCCTTCTGCATATCTAAAAAAACAAATTACTATTCCTTTGTCTCAGCCTAATCATAAAAAATATAACCTCTTATTTTCATTTTTCTTAGCTTAGGTTTTTCACTACAGTGTAGAATATTTCTCTTTAGGATTCCAGCTAGACAGCCTTATTCATTCCATTCCATTCCATTCCATTCCACCTTTCACACTGCAAGTGTGCAGGCTATTTTTTCTTCCACTGACTCAGGTTTTTTTGCAAAGTGTTCCTTCAAGCCATTTGATGCCTTCCCTCCATATCTAAGACCTAGATGGATCTAATATGTCCATGCATTCAATGCCAAAAACTTCTTTCCTATGACAAACTTTGTTTTCCCATGAATAAAATGAGGCTAATAGTAACCTGTCTCAGAAATTACTATATACACACAGCGAGAATATAAAGTAAACTTAAGAATAGATAATAGTTCAATAACAGCATATCAAATTGCTGCAAATGAATGAAAGTAACAATGGGGATTTATGCTATTCAAGCAGTGAAATTAGGACATATTTGCTCAAACAACAAACCAATGAATCTCCTGTACATACAATGTTCTGGCAGAGGAAGCTTATCCTAGGATGATTTCTGAACTGTTTGAAATGTGAGATCTGCCATGTTATTTTATTCTTTGTAGAATAATTATTAGATTTTTGTTTATATGTTTAAGTACAGAAGATCTACAACTCAGTCAAGCCATTATGCTATAATGAATACAGCAAACACATAACCTTTTTAGTTTCTGCATTGGTTTTTATTTATCTTGACAGTGATGTCACCTTGAGTATATCACTTTATAATGGATCTGTGGATTATGGGTGTGGTTTTCACAAGGATGTTCTTTGATTGGTATTGATGTAGGAAGCTAAAGAATTTGAAATAATCCTTTTTTTATAGAATGAAATAATGACTCATGGTTGTGAAACCAATCACTGTTTTCTTTGGCTTCTCTGCACAGATCAAATTAATCAAAGAGTTTTTCAAAAGAAAACTTTGTATATTTATGTATTTTATTATGGAAAATGTGTGTGCATGTGTGCATGCACGTGTGTAAGAGTAAGCAGAAGAAAATATGTATCAGCAAATTACAACTGATATTTTATTACATATATTACATAAATAATTACAAGAGTCCTATAGCAATTGACCTAAGTACTCTAAATATTTGAAGGACTATCTTTTCCCAGACACATCTTCCCAATCTGCCAGAGCAGGGAGGCCGGGAATGCTATGGGTCTCCACTCTTAAAAAGCTCCATTTAGCAGGATCCAAAAAAAGGGCTTTCTCCATGGTGGCTCCATCCCAGTGAAATACCATCCCCCACGAGATAAAGTTGCTCTGAACCACTTTGACACAGTTTTGCAAGGCCCTGAGAACCTAGTTTTGCCAATGGACCTTGTGACCCCAGTGTGGGAGGGAAACCATCAAATGGCTTATTTGGTTGTTGCTGCCAAGTGGGTAGGGGTTATTGCTTTTTACTGGCTTTTTTTATTGAGTTTTCATCCCTGTAAGCCATCTAGAGCAGTGGTCTTAACCTTTTTGAAAGAATCACCTGCTTGAGCCATTGAAGAAGTTATCATTACCCCTCCCCCAACATAACCTCTCAATCACAACACAGGGAAATAATTCTTCAATTTATGCAAACACATTTTTTTTGTTTTCTTTAAAATTGTCATCAGATGCAAATAATTTATTTCAAGTCTTTCTCCCATATCTCAACTGTGAAAATTGCTTCATTTGAAAATGTTTTCTTACAAAGAAGACAAAACGGAAGCTGCACATTGGAAGGAGATGGAATGAATCTCAATTTTAGGTATTCTGTCGAATATTGGTGACACTTCCTCTTCTTGGCCATGTGAGAGGTCTTCGAAATGAAAGGCACACACTGCAAATTAAATTTTTGACTGCACTGGAACACTATAAAACACATGTGGATGTCGATCAACCTAGTTTCAACAGTTACATTGACATTACAGCTGACATCACAGGAGATAGTCACTCAGCATGTGATGTTTTGAAAGAGGTGCTCGCCCCTCCATCACTGCCCATTCTGGCCAATGGTGCGCCACTGTATTGGTAGAGTGATAGAGGCTGCTGCGCAGCACTTATGAAGATGAACGATGCGTATTCGCATATGTATGGCATTCTGTACTGAAGCTAGCTGGAGGAACATTTTAAAACACAGTTCAACCCACTAATAGTGAGCAATCTGATGTTTTTGTACCACAGATATACAGCGGTTCACTGTACGAAAAACATCTCAAAAGTTTCCCCAAACTTCTTGTTCCATCGCCTCCATTGCCCCCGGGCGGGGGCGATATTGCCCAGGTTAAGAACCACTGATCTAGAGTAACCGAGAGGAGTTGGCCAGGCTAAATAAATAAGTAAACAAACCAACAAACCAATAAGTTTAAAAAAATTAAACTTGAGAAAATAAGAAAACAAACTTGGTTTTTAACATATAATAAATATTGTGTGGTGCTGTCTATTAAAATGATCTCTATGCTGTGAATTTGCCATAATACTATCAGCAATGATGCAGTTCCCATCTCAAAATTTGAATCCATCTCCTGTTGCCTGAAGCTTGCTCTTTTCTCCAGTTCTGCTCTCTTTCTTTCTCAGTTCCTCTAATTCAGTGATGGCTAATCTTTTTGTTGTTGGGTGCCAAAAATGTGAGGGCGCATAAACAATAGCGCATGGACGTGCCGGCACCCAGCAAATGCGCCCCGACAAAGGAACTTCTGGTTGGCCCATTGGGCCTGTTTTTTGCCCTCTCCAGGTTCCAGAGGCTTTCTTGAAGCCTGGGGAGGGTAAAAATGGCCTCCCCCTGCTCTCTGGAATGCCGAAAATCAGCTGGCCGGTGCATGCATGCGCGCTAGAGCTGAGGAACACATGCCATAGGTTCGCCATCATGGCTCTAGCTGCTTCTTGTCTTTTTTTCAACACTCTTTCTTAATATTTATGGATGACCAGGCAATGTTAATTGTTTTTAATATAGTATGTGTTAATTTCCCCTTAGATGTTTTTAATACCTATTTCTTTATGAATTCTCACAAACATTTTAAGCATCTTTTCCCATTTCCCATTGAATATCTTTTCCCATTAGCTTTTCTGCTTATTATTTCCAATAATAAATTTATCAGAGATTTATTAAAATTCGTTTTTAAAAGTAAAAGATATGTATTTTAGGAAATTCAGTTTTGATTATGTGCCATCAAATCAGTACTGACTCTTAGAAACCATGAAATTTCTCTAAAAGTACTCCTGAATTATATGATCTTTTCCCCCAAATTCCTCTTACTTCTGTTTCTTTGATTAAAGTGGGTTATGGATAAGTATTTAGATAAATATCAAGTCAAGCATAACATGATTTATTAAACCAATCAGTATGTAGCCAGTAAGTCAAATCAATATCTTAAGATTCCACCATACATAACATTTAATTAAAAATGAAGAAGATTTCTACCGATAATGTTTGCAAATTCTGCAATTTTAAATTACATTTTAAATGAAATGGCTGATTATGCAATTCGATTGAAGCCCCTTTTTACACTGCAACTTATTTTGATTAATAAATCTGAGTTTGAAGATTCAAACTTTCAATTAGTTTCCCTAAATTTCCATCAAAATTAAGAGAACATAAATCATGAGTGATTTATTCCACCATCAACCAACCTATTTTTCCTCAGACAGGACTGGTCCATTTGCAGCTCATGGATTATCTGCATCACAGAAGCTGTTTTTGAATAGTGAGGTGAATTCTTCCATTTTCCCTATGAAACCAGTCTTAGTCTTGGGGTGTGTGTGTGTGTGTGTGTGTGTGTGTGTGTGTGTGTGTGTGGACACATACAATGAATTTAGAACAGTAAGAATACAGTAGTCGTAAACTATTTCTTTGCTGTGAAGAAAAAGTCATGACTTCCCTTTTGCCGTAATTAATTTTTAAAATCAAGGAGTGCAGATGACTGCAAGAGGAAGAAATGTGTGTGGAGTGACATGAATTGGATTTATGGCTAAGTGCTGTGTGTGACAGGGCTAGGCATGCTCAAGGGCACAACTGAAAGGGTTTACCCAATATCTGGGGCAGTTCCCTGGACCCAAACGTCTGCCTATCCCTTGTCACAAGGGAAACATTGAGGAAATCATTCAGTGAGTCAAATGGTTTTAACACAAGTGCCCAATTATGCAATCAATGAAGAAACAAAGAGCTTTCTGTTCTTTTAACTAAAGTAGAAAATAAGAAATTATGTATAAATAATATGATTGAAATCATTCTTTTAGAGCAGATTTCTCTTTTTAAATTAATTAATTTTAAGCCAGAAATTAGGAGAATAGTGGAGAGGGTAATTTTAAAGTTACAGCAAAGAATTTTCTTTTCCTTCAGGAAGACAATTTTTAAAATCATTTTTTTCTTTCTTTATGTTTGTTACAAACATAGCATGCCATTTATGTCATGATTGACTCTACATCTTCTCTTCTCTCTCATCAACTTGGGAGGATACTACTTTTCCATCCACCATCTCTTCAATTACAGTCTTGATCCTCAGAGTTTTATTCTTTTCTGGAAATAAGGGTAGGAAGTTTAAGTCATTCAACAAGCAACAATATGATATCAGTGCTAGTATGAGTAAGGTAGTACAGTTTTTAAAAACTTGTCATTAGGAAGATTTCTGTTAAAGTCACATCATATTATGAGTGGAATATAATGGAAATGAAAGCTGAGCCTTTGGAACAACAAGCTTCATGGATAAATACAGATATAAATATAAATCTATTAAATGTATTTAGAGCTGTAAAGATCTAACTAGAGAGTCATAGGGAGTAAGGGCAGCTTTGGAGAAAGGGGTTCCAAGCAGAAGGTGATTGGGTCCTGATGTGATCATTTGCCCACAGGGAAAACCCTGCTTACTAGCCTTATTGATTGACTGACTGACTGATTGATCAAATTTATATTGTGGCCTATTTGTCCTTGGCGACTCAAGGTGGCTTACAGAATATAATATTGATGAGCCAAAAGAGGGATCCTGGATGTATTTTCAGGGCTTCCAGGAGTGTAAATTGTCCCTAGTCTTGTTCAACCTTATTTATCCCAGTTCAACCATAAACTACACATACTTTCTTCTGTCTGCCCTTTTGTTTCCTCCCCATTTTTTTAAAATGTAGACAACTGGTGCTGGTGGGGGAAGCTATTTTACTGCAGCTACCGATTCCCCCAGGAAGATACCAAGATTAGTTTTGATATAACTTATTTGCAAGATGGGAAGCTATATGAATTAGATAAATATCAGCCTGAATATCCTACCTCTAGAATAGTGTTTATCAACCTTAGCAACTTTACATTATATGGACTTCAACCCCCAGACTTACCCAGCCAGCATCCCAACTGGGGAATTCTGGGAGCTGACATACACATATTTTAAAGTTACTGAGGTTGAAAAACACTGCTGTAGAATTATTATTTTTTTACATATGTTTACACGATAGCCTCCTGAAAGTTACGTGTGCTCCATTTCTTATGAAGCAAAGAATAATCTAATGTCATTTTGATGCATCCACGTTTTCGATGATTTGGCTGCTCACATAAACAGACTGATGTTTCTTAATTTTTATTCTTTGTATGATATTATTTTAGACTTTATGATACATTTTTTCATAGATCAGGAACAGCATAATATTGTTCTTTCCAGTGAAAAAGTACCTCCAATGGAAAAAAACCGCAAATGTGGTGAACCTTTCAATGGGGAAAGAGGGCTTGAGAACATACCCTTACCTTTTTCTGCTTTGCTTGTCTCTAAATCTGAAGAGATCACTCTGTTTAAAAAAAACAATGTATATTGTCAATCTCCTGGTTTTGTTTTAAGGTAGTCTTTACAAACCTGTTGCTGTTCACAGCTCCCAGAATGTCTGAGCATTAAAGCACAGCTCAAGTGGGCATCAATTCAGCAATGGCCATTTAAAAGAATTACATGTTATAGTGTTTGCTAAATCCTAGTTCTTCATTTCCATTTGCCCAGGACAGTTTCCCAACCTTGGCAACTTGAAGATTTTACCCATTTTGTTTACAGAATCTTTTCCCTAGGTAATGGCTTTGTGCTAACTTTCCCAACTAAGTTTATCTGGTCTGAATTATTTACCTCCAATTCTCCCCTTCCAGGAGTCTGCGATAAGTAGCAATCTCTTCTTCTAGCTTGACTTTAATGTCCAAGAGGATGCTGTATTCCAAAGTCTGTTGCTCCATGTCACTCCGCAGCTGCATTAGTTGAGCCTCAATGTTTCCAATGGCCATTTGAATTTGAGCCAACATATTTCTGTAATGAGCTTCAATTTCTGCCACTGCGTTCTCTCGTTCAATTTTCTAGAGGAATATATAACAGATATATAGTTGGACAGGTATTAACACTAGCTAAAATTTGGCCTCCAGACTGAAGGGTGTCAATTTCATTAGAATTTGCTTCTTCCTACCTGCTCAGCAACTGTTCATGATCAGGATAAATTTAGCAATGCTAGTAATTTTGATAAAAGTTGTAAAAGTATGGAACTCTGTTTCTTTGATCAATACAAGAAGCATTACCCCAGTCTCACAGGCTTTTCAAAATCTTACTAAAATCAGTATATAGCTAAACCTGATTGAATTTATTTGTTTTTTTGTTTATATTTCATACTTTATTGCCCATCTCTCTTCCAATCATTATCACATATTATTTAGTATACAATACTGGTTTCTCTTAAACTATTTCTGAATAATAACAGTTTCAACTTGCTTGCTATTTTACCAACTAATTTCAAATGAAGTCAACATTGGTGAATCTACCATTGTAGGAAACTTTAGCCATCAGTCTGGCCCTACATTATTACATAATGAATCAAATACATTTTTAATACAAAGAGCACATAATTTATGGACTTTCCAATGATTTTATGCTTTCCAAAAATTGCCACTGTGTAAATATAAAAATTACAATTATATAGTTGCCGATATTTTTTTTTTTTAAGATTAACGTTGCATTAAATACAGAAGTAATCACCAACAAAAGGATCAGCAACCTTATGTACTTTAATTATTCAATTTTACCCAGCTCAGTTGAGATTGGAGTTCAATCTCCAGACTTTGGAGTATACTTCTCCGGTCTGTAATCTCACTTCTGTGTGTTTCAAGTTGATGGGTAGTTGTGGTGACTTCCATAGTCAATTGCTCAGTCTGAAATGCAATTTTTTTTAAAAAAAAAATCCAGTGAATACAAGGCAAATAATGCTGTAATATGGGGAATATGTTTAAGAGGATTAATTAGAGATCTAAAATATTTCACTTGATATAGAAAGATGCTTCTGATACATTCTAAGTGTATCTTGTTAATATCTGCACAGTTAAGGGAATACAAAAGTAATAAACACTGCAGCTGCTAAGTACTACTTGAGGATCCATGGTAGTGCAGTGGTTAGAATTCAGTACTGCAGGCTACTTCTGCTGGCTGCCAGCTGCCTGTAATTTGGCAGATCGAGTCCCACTAGGCTCAAGGTTGAAAGCACTGTGAAGTGGTATGTAAGTGCTATTGCTATTATAAGGACTGAAAAGAGCTATTTTAGAATTAGGTCAGGTTGGTTTATATCAGAATTCACAAAACTCAGTATTTCAAATGCATTTACTTCCAATATCATCATTCTAACCTCATTCTAAAACAGATCTATGGATACGAACAAATACTATGTCCACAGGCATACTTTTCCTCTTCCACCCATTCCTCATATCTGAAGAAAAAATATGCATAAATTAAAAAAAGTGTTTGAATTTCAAATGTGTTGATCCAAATTAAGAAGCTGGCCTGCATTTTTCTATGTGGGACCAATGTGCTTCAGGGAAATTTAGCTTGAATTTCCAGTTTGTGAACAATTAATGGCTTGTTTTGCAGATGAATTGCAGGAAGAAACACAAACAAAACCTTAATAAAGTTTCTGTAGTTTGCAAAGTATTAAATATAATAACAAGCATCACCAGTTTATCAAACCGATCCTTAGCTTCTTGACGGTTCTTTTCAGCCAGGACTTCATATTGCTGGCGCATTTTTTCCATCACTTGGCCCAGATTAATGCCTGGAGCAGCATCTAGCTCCACAGAAACATCCCCACTCATCTGTCCACGTAATCTTGCTATTTCCTATAATTGTTTACAAAAATTATTAATTAAATGTATGATCAATTTTTGAAAAATGTATTCTTATCAGTTCCTATATTCCATTAAAGTATTTTAAGCTATAGATTTGCCCTATTAGCCAAGTAGCTATCCAGCCATCACATAGAATTATTAATGAAACTGGGATTGAAACAGATCTTAGATTCTTTCGAATTCTCAATAGCCAGTTTAGAAGAAAATACAAAGAAGAATTAGAGGCAATGTAATTGAAATTCAGATCTAAAGCAAATTTCAGAACCTGTTGATTTCCAGGAACTTTAACGTCTCCATCATGGGTCATTGCTTATGCTAGATGTAAAGACGAAAGTTGAAGACATCTCAGAAACACAAGGAAGTTGACCCCTCTTATAAAGTATCCTAGTTTATGGAGAGCATCTCTTTCAATCCTGTATATGCTTTATTGAAGAGATATCCAGTCCAGGATAAAGAACCACAAAAAGAATCATGGGGAAAAGCTTTGAAATCTAGAGTTAGTCCATGAATCCATGAAGATCTAGCTGAGGAAAGTCAAAGGTCACTCACTGTAGATTATATGGCCTAGTGAATCTGTATCAGTAACCCATTATTAGGAGGCAATATAAGTTCTGATGGCTAAAATACTGTTGTTTTTTCCAATATATTTTTTCTGTCTGGCCTATAAAAAGCTATCAGTTATATAATCCTTCTTCATTTACTAGGCCGTATAGTCTAATTGACTTCTTCATTTGCTGGACTTTATAGCCTAATATATTAAACTAATGTGGGCTGCAAAAGTGCAGACAATAACTAGCTCAAAGCAAAGAGTCAGAATATTAATATCCTTCTGCTGTCATCTTGATTTAGTTACCTGAATTTCTGCAGTCCGATCTGAATGTCCTCATGCATGTAACAATGTTCTATGGTGATTCTGTCTAACATAGTTCTCCCTCTCTCTTTGTGTCTGTGTCTGTGCGTTTTCCTGGCTTAGTTCTACCATGTTAAAACAAAGACATCTGTAGCTTCTATAGATCAATAACTAGAATAACAAACTGTAGGAGGAACATTCAAACTCTTTGATTCAATTGGTGATGTGTCCTTACCTCCTCATGCTCTTTCTTGAGATAAGCCAATTCTTCTTTCAGACTTTCAATTTGGTGCTCCAAATCAGTCCTAACTAGTGTGAGCTGATCAATTAGTCCCTGTAATCCTGCGATGTCATTTTCCACATTTATTCGCAGGTTCAACTCAGTCTCATATCTATTTTTTTTTTAGAAAAAATGTATAACAAGTCAGGATTATTGCAAAATAATCAATTTCTCCACAAGTTCCATTTTATTTTTACATATGACGAGCTTCTTAATAATAATTTGGTTTCAAATTCTGCCTTCTGATGTATTTGGAGTAGATCCTCCCAAACAATTGCCACTTTCTAAACTCTTTTACAAGACTTGTAATCATTTTGTAAGTATTAAGGCGTCACAAAATACATTGTTGGAATTGTTACTAAGTTTTGGTCATGGACTTCAGCAGCAACAGCAGTCAATAACATTAAAATGGTGGGTGTGGCTGGGTGGTTAAATCCCTGTTCCTTTTAACAACAATCACATACTCACAACTGCCATTTTGATGTTGTTGACCAACCTTCTCTACATTCTATTTATGGTATAATTAATCTGTTGCAAGATAGCTTTATCCCAGTGTGAATTCAATTTTGAATGCTTTGTAGGTTCTTTCCCAAACCTATTTTGAGCAGGATACAAAAAAACAAAACCCCAAGACTGCTTCCTGCCGCCGGAGGCGTCGGACGAGTCCTTGACTCGTCCGCTGCTTGTTTCTCCCTGACGGCCCCTTCGGGGG
>JAPKID020003337.1:0-12460 GCA_026931265.2 Tropidonophis doriae
ATCCAGCTCCGCACGGCTTCCAAGCACCGGGACATCACCTCAACGGCATCATTGGGGTGGGCCGGGGTAGACAGGTAGACAGGTACAGCTGGGTGTCATCAGCGTACAGATGGAAGTCTACCCCGAACCCACAATGCAGAACTTTAGAAATATTTTGTTCTTCTCCCATTACACAGCCCAGTTTAAATCCATTAAGGAACTAGCTGATATAAGACTTTTCTTTGTCATGTCTTTTTTTTTCTTTAAATTGTAGCTCTTATAGAAATGGGCTGCTTTTAAATAGTTATGATTTACAAGGCACTGAGATAAACATTATTGGTGTAGAACCTGAGGATATGAGCGTTTGAGTTACAATACATTACAGGTCTTATCTGCATGTAAATTATGGGGCACATTTTATTTTTAAAAGTACTGTAAACTGAAAGGAAGATTTAAATTTGTCTAAAACAATTAACTGTTTAGTAATTGGGTCAGTTTATTAACAAGAAATGCCCCTGCCCTATAATTTTAGCTGAAGCAATCATATGTCTTTCCATTCTATATATGCAAGTGATATGCCCATTAGCTTTTCTACATGCCAGTGCATAGATTAATTCCTAAAATAGCATGTCCTTAAAGCATACTTAAAGTAGTACCCTCTTAAAGCAACAATTTCTCTTAAGTCCAAACAACAAACTTCTGTATGACATACGCAATTACTTGGCTATTACAGTTCATGTTTCTAATGTACCAATGCCAGAACTGTTCAAGTAGCACTCATGAAGAATATATGCAACATTTTTTTCCCCAGGGAAACCAAACTTTTGGCCAGAGATTTGGAAAAATAAGCAAAAGCAAGAGACTATGGTTGACTAAAATGTTACAAGAGTTTACCCTTGCTGGAGGTTGTATTCTGCATTCCTTTATGTTGTTCAGGTGGCGACTGTAATGGAAAATCTTCAGTGATTTGCTGATCTTGACTAGAATTTCCATGGTGCTTTCCATGATTTGAATTTTCTTCCGCTGCAATGATGGCAGAATAACTATAGTGCTGAATATATGTTTTATCTTCGATCAATAGAATGTCCTCAGAGAGGATGATAAACAGTCATTTCCTGTGTCCTTAAATAGTCTTACTGTTGTTGGTTTTCAAATAATACGCTCATATGTATTTTATTTTGGGAGTACTCTAACGCAAGATGGATTGCACACTAACAACACAAACATTATTAACACGAAGTAAAGATGTGGGGGTTGGAGAGGGAATCCAAGTAATAAACATAGTGTCATATCCATAAAATAACAATGAGGTTACTTCTGAAGCACTTAAAGAAAAAAAATTACTGACAGTAGTAGAAAGCTCTTTAAATCCAGATATCTTGTTTCTCAAACAAATCTAGTTTTATCATGGTTATGTTAAAGGATGAAAATCATTTGCATTTCTATTGTCAGTTTGGATATAAAATGGGATACCCAGCTTTCTTGAACTGAAGCGTCTTAATTTTCTGTAACAGGATTTTCAAATCGGAAGCTAGTGCAAGGGTCAAAATTTCACAGTTATTTTTGTTTAAATTGTAAGTTTTAGTATTTCCTTGTGGCAATGCAGAAATAGAGAACAACATTATAATTTCCACCATTGTGGTAAAGAAGTAAATCTAATGGAGATAATTTTCAATGATGAAAGTGAAAGCAATAATAATACAAAGAACAGAATCCCTGGAACAGATAAAGATATCAGGAAGAAGAGGAAGAACCCAAAGAAGTAAAGAACAATATAGCAACTTTCCATTTCAACACAATGGGAAGAGTAGAAGTGATGATGGTTAAGAAATATATGCTGGAATTCCATCACATATTTTCCCCAATGTCGTAGGCACAAATGATACTTTGTTTTTATGCATAGTCTAAGAATGGAAACTCTTAGCTTTCGATTTTGTGTTTCCTAACAAAACCAGGAATGAAACTTATTTGGTATAGGGATTGAACTGTAAAACATTTGTCTGGATTGTCTATTATTCAATGTAATTTTCATTATCTGGCAGTCAATCGCACAATCTGAATTTCATATAATCGTATTTGTATAAGGTTGTTTTAGATCTGTAATTTTCCTCTGTTCAATATACAATACACTTATATTGTATTTACATGGAAATATCAAAGCTAAAGTTCAAGTCTATTCATTTCCTAAAAAGTAACATCAATGTAGTAGTATTAATATAAGCAAAGTTCTCTCCCCAAATCAAAGTTTCTTGTGTAAAATGCTTTATATGATACAAACATTTTTGCATGAATATACATTCTTTTCAAGACCATAGAATATTCACTGCAATTTTAATTTACAGCTAATAAAAAGTCAATTGCAAAATAGAAATCTTAAACCATGGAAAATCCATCATATCACCCATGCATTCACACAAATGCAGAAAAACACACACAAGTTATTGAGAGATGCTTTTGACAGAATGAATCATCTGAGAGGGAGGAAGGAACCCAGAGTGTAACATTGCAACCAATCAGATCAATAGGATTACATTAATCCTTGATCTAGGACAGAGCAGAAGAGTACAGAAAAATCAGTCCCATTCACAACCACCACCTGCAATATTTGAAATAACTTGAAATAAAAAGTATTTGTCAATTCTATCTTAATATTATTTTAGTACACAACATAGACAAGCACATATGATTAAAATTTTTATAGATTTTTAATCATATAGCTGCAACAATTTAGCATATAAAATTACTTAATATTTAAGAAATCAGCTTTGGCTCCAGATTTATTTTTTAAAAACCATGAGTTTAAACAGCTTTATTGGCCAGAACTTTGAGACCTCTTTCCAGCTTACCTTTTCATGAACTGATGAAAATTGGCTTCTGAGTTAGCCAAGTTTCACCAGAAAGAAGTTTATGCTTCTAATCTCTGAAAATTGTTGAAGCAAAAAAGCTGCATTCAAAGTAAGCATTGCCAAAAGCAAATCCTGAAAATTTGCAATTGCAGGTAAATATCCAAAGTAATAACAAAGGTTTCCATTATAACTTCAGGATCTCTGAAAAAATGAAGGCTGTTGCATAAATTAAACCATATTTCCCTACAGAAAAGACTATTACACATATATACTGGTAAATATTATTCAAAATAGAAAAATTCAAAATAGAAAAAAGATGCATACTTATGAACAATTAGATACATATATTGAACACACTGCCCATTATCTTGGAAGGGGAAAAAATCTATGAAACGTTTTTCTAAGGTGGATCTCCACTAGGTAGTCTTGTATCTATTTGTATGTTTTTAAACATCAGGAATTGGAGGGGGGGATCATTAGGAAATTGGAGATTATTGATCAATCAGTTCTATGAAGACAATGAAAACAAGTTTATATTAGTATCACCTTGAGAATATCTTCCATTACTTAGGCTGTTGTATAACTTATAACTTCTTTAAGAAATCTAAAATCAATGCTGAGAAAACAGAAACTGTTGCAATACCAAAGTCATGTTAATAGTTAGCATGTATGTAAAATGATAAACAAGAAGGAAATGATCCATTAGATTAGAGTTAAACAGGGGTCTGTAAAGTTGGCTCTTTTGAGACTGGTGGTCTTCACCTCCCAGAATTCCCCCGCCAGCCATGCTGGCTGGGGCATTGTGAGAGTTGAAGTCCACCAGTCTTAAAAGAGCCAACTTTGCAGACTCTTCGAGAACAATTCATATAAAACTACTATTTGGATTGATATGAAATTCTCTTAGGCTCCAAATATCCAAATATATTATCAGAAAAATATAAAAACACTCTGTATATGAAGAAATGCAAGGTGAAATCAACTGTAAAATGAAATCCCATCACAAAGCTGGATGACAAAATTTCAAAATGAAGTTCTTCCTCTAAATATGAAATGTTATCATAACCAAGTATGCTTTGTATACATAGTCATAAAACCATCCATAAGGGTTTTTAATGAGCATTTTGGCTGGAGGATACACAATGACATCTTTCCAAAATAATTGTTAGAAATACTAAGAACAAATTCCAATTACTTCTTCCAAGAAGACTTACACAAAGGCTATGTCTGCACATACATCAGGCCCAACTCCAAAGACAGCAAATCCAACCAAGTCCAATCTTCTATTTACTTACACCTATCTTTCCTACTGACACTCTAACCCTCTACATCACGTATGTCAAATGTATGTTGCTGTCACGTGACGTTTCATGACGTTTTCCTCATTTGTAGAGCTGGGGCAGGTTTTGTCTGCATGTGACACATCCGGCCTGCGGGCTGCCAGTTTGACATCTGTGCTCTACACCAATAATACACACTGAAATATTCTACAGCTATCTTAAGCTTCTTCCCCCTTCCCTTACATTCCATCACAATTTAACAAGGTTTTTCTTTTTTTGGGGGGAGGGGGGAGATATTGCTTAATGAATGCCAGAGATTTTAATGTAAAATCATCTGATCAGCCCTTATTCATGAGACTCGCCTTTCCCTTTTTACTGAAAGCAAATACCTAATGGCTCTATAACAGAGATATGAGCTCCTATCCTATGAGCTCATTACTATAACATACCATCTGTAGCAATTACTCAGTATAACAACTGGATACAATGAACCTAAATGTTTCTGTCATATACTAGAATTTTAAATTCTTGTTATTCAAGGTACTCTTTACTTTAGAACAGTGGTAGTCAACCTAGTCCCTACCGCCCACTAGTGCACGTTCCAGCTTTCCTGGTGGGCAGTAGGGGTTTTGTCTGATATTGACTTTCCTTTTTTAAATTTAATTGACTTTTTAAAAAAAATCATAGCATTGTTTAAAAACATTTTCATTAGGTTTTCATAAAATCACCATTACTGTGGAACCGGTGGACAGTTAGAAAATTTTACTACTAACAAAGATACAAAAGTGGGCAGTAGGTATAAAAAGGTTGACTACGCCTGCTTTAGAAGATACAAGAGCTGAAATGTATGACTGCAAACCAGAGGAATGTGAATGAATATATATTCTTTCATATAATCTGTATATATAGACTATACAGTCAATGTCAAAAGGATGAAGGACTACGTTATCATTGTTAAAACCAAGTTACAACAGATGCTACTACAATTATTACACTTACTAGGATTCTGGAGATTTTGATCTTCAGGATTTCCAGGATGCTGATGATGGTGGTCTTCTGTTCCGTATACTGGTGTAAAAGTTGTGACATCATACTCTGTGTCATAAAATATTAATGAGCTGTACTCTTCTCACTTAATGACCAATCAACAATACAATCTTTAACCATGTCTTTTCTCTTGTGACTCAAGGACATTCAGCCTGCACCTAGAAAGGCATGACTGGGGACATCTCCAGTTGAGACGGTGGATTAATTGGACCATGGGATGGACATGTGGGTGCAGGGAAGGAATTTTGACTTTCCTTCGGGTGAGGAAACCCCAGGAGCTTTCAGATTCTGGTTTTCCCAGATATGCCAATATGACATCTCTAATAAAATGGAACTTGAGGAACTGCTTGCCTCTGAGTCTTATTTGGTTGAGGGTATTACTTGGAACCCTGACAACTAGGGCTGATCAGCAAGAATCTTACTGGAGCCATATTTTCCATTAGACCCTTCATTTTATTAGGTCTATATATACCTGTGATGGTGGACCTATGGCACGTGGAGCCATTTCTGAGGGTATGCGAGGCATTGTCCTGTCAGCTCCAGTGCACATGCGCGCATTGGCAAGCTGATTTTCAGACTTGATTTTCAGCAGTTTTTCGCCCTCTGGAGGCTTCAGCCTCCTGAAGCCTGGGGAGAGAGGAAAACAGCCCAATGGCCAATCCAGAAGTCCATTCCCGAACTTCCAGTTTGCATATTGGACCGTTTTTTGTCCTCCGGAGGATGAAGCCTCCTAAAGCCTGGGGAGGGCAAAAAACGGCCCAAAGGGCAACCTGGAAGTCCATTTAGAACTTCCAGTTTGTATGTTGGACCATTTTTCGCCCTCCCCAGGCTTCAGGAGGCTTCCATGGCTGTTTTATTGTGTTTTAGTTTGAGGTGAGGTAGGTAGAGAAAATGTATTGTACCTTACATGCTGCACAGTATTGTAAAGTCCAAATAGGTTTACAGTATATGTTTTATTTGCCACTAATATAGCAGTCTGGCTGGGGAAAACACTGAATTAGTAAAAAACAATTTAAGGGGTCCGTCGATAGAGAATGTCATTTAACCTGCATAATTTAGAGTTGAGTCCAAGTGTGTCTTAAGGCTACAATATCTTCCAAAAAACCCAAAGTTAGAGATATTTCCCCCTTATTCCTCTGGAAGATAGATATGAGACTGTGGCAACCATCATTACTTAATTGTCATATGGTTGGAATTTTTCAACTAATAGTCAATGAAATAATCTATTAATGTTTGGTTTTATGGTAAAGAATCATGTGATTTTCATTATTACAATACGAATCTTTGTTGTCAAACAGCAAAATTATTAAAAATTTTGAAGATTAGTTAATGGCAAGATCTCTGAAATGTGAAAAACATGAGCAACTAAGAAGAGAAAGAATAGTTGAAAATCATCTTTTCTTGTTTTATTAATAAATGCCTCTGCTAGCAAAAAGAAGCAAATATGTATATGTGTATGTATGTATGTGCAAAAGATGATCACCTGATCCCAGGACATTGTAACCATCATAAATATGAACAAGATGTCAAGCATCCAAATGTAAATGATGTGACCATGGGGATGCTGCAACTGTCATAAGTATGAAAAATGGCTATAAACCACTTTTTTCAGTATTGTTGTAACTTTGAATGGTCACTAAATGAACTGTTTTATATTGAAGACTATCTCTAATGCAGAATTTTCCCCAATCTACTTCAGCTCCCAGAAGCCTCAAAAACGTTGGTGCTTGCTGAGCAATTCTGAGAACTGAAGTCCACTCATCTGGAGACCACCTAAGCTGAAAAGGTCTACACAAATTCCAAAGTACTATTTAAATGTCGTTCTGTAGAAGGCTGACTAATGCAAATACCTGGTGTGAAGTCACTGGGATCTGTAGTTCCTCTGCCAATTGCAGAACCACTGCCCACACTGCTGTCATCTTCAGTTACTTGTGGCCTTTCTGTGACCTTCTTTCCTTCAAAGTATCGTGATCCATCAGCATTGAAAATTTCTGAATGAAAAAGAATAGATAGCATGTTGATTGAAACTACACAAATGGCGCAGGAAATGGTTATATAGTGCAATGTGAAAATTATTAAAATCCTTACTCAAACATAAATAATATGCAAATGTTTGCTCAAATTTAGATTCTGACTGAATAGTATGAACCTACAGTAAGTGGTAGAAAGCTTTAAGCTATTAAGTTCCTCTTTCCTCCTTTGACATGGTCAGAATCAGAATGTGTCTTTTTCTGGGGTTATTACATGTAACATTCTGATTAAATCTACACACTTGTTCATTTATAAAGTGCTTCAAAATATATAATTTGGTCCTATCTTGCTTCAATGAGTCATAATTTTGATTAACAGTGAACAGTATTTCAGGGATCATAATTCTGCTTCATAAATTTTGGGATGAAGGCTTCAGAAGCCAATCCAGAATTGTGTCAACATGAGAATAAAAGATCAATCCAATTTTCAGTCCATTTGGGAAAGGTTTGTAAGATTCTGCCAATTAAGGATTTTTTTCCCCCATAACAGTACATCTAAGGGTAAATTCTTTTGGCCACTATTGTGAAATAATTCCTTAATAAACCATTATCACTGTCATACAATAAGGATTGTGTACTTTGCATGTGTATACTTCATTTCTTTGAAAAGTGTAGTATAATAAATTTTGTGTAACACACAAAATGCCATTCCCTACTAGAAAATCTATGCCAACGTAACACTACAGAAAATAACATGCCACAAAGCGTTATGTATTGAGGTTTCTGGAATGCTTGATTTTTCTGAGACTTGCAAAATTGTTGGTTTAGGAAAAAAGTCTATTCACTACCTTTTGGTCATCTCTTGCTGAATTTACAATCCTATCCTATGCAGAATGCCTGCAACTGTAACATCAAACTATCTCTGATAAATTCTCATTAAAGACTCCCAGAGAAAGATATATTTCATGGTTCTTTTGCAACTGTTTTCTGATTATAAATTAGTCTAAATAGACTATGTCAGTGACAGCTAACCTTTTTGCCATCGCGTGCCAAAAGTGGGAAGAGAGCAGGGGGGCGGGGCGGGCATGACACACACCCTTGCTCTTGCGTGGTCCTGGCCCGAAGCCTCTTGACACACACCCCGCCCAGCCAAGCATGGCTCACCTACGCTGGGAGCCACCTGCCAGCGCTAGCAGTATCCCTGGTGGCCGGCAGGTGGTTGCAATGCCCCCGATGCCCAGTGCCTTCCACCGGCACAGAAAGGGTGTGAGGTGGGGAAACAGGTTCCCTGGACTGGTGGGGGATGAAAAAGAGATCAGTGTGGTGGCGGGGTGGTGGTGTTTCCCCTGTTTGCAGTAGGAACAGCGTGGGCTGAGGGAAGCCTTCAGAGCCCAAAAAATGGCTGAAAATAAAAGCCGAAGTCAGCGCATGTACACTGGAGCTGACAGAGCAATGCCTTGCATGCCCTGACAAATGGCTCTGCACGCTACAGGTGCCATAGGTTCGCCATCACAGGACTATGTGATCACTTTAAGGCAGGCTAAATCTCACTTCAAGAATAGTCACACGTTCCACACTGTTCGTGCACTTCAGTTTCACCAGAGGAACACTTTATATGTTAAAAAAAAAAGATCCTTACCAATACTGATGTTATTATTAGGCAAAGCAGAATATAATTTTTTCACTGGATCACAAACCAAATCTCTTGATTCTAAAAATGGGAGACAAAATTGGAAACAAAAAAGAACAACAATAAATTGGTTAACTTTTGTAAAAGAAACAAAAGAAGATGGTGAAGGCCTCCAGGACTACAAAGATGTGGGAAGCACTGTTTTCATTCTATACATACTATTCTATCATTATATCATTATATACATATACACATACATGCATGCATAGAAATACGTATGGATATTACAGGGGCAGGTTTCAAAAAAAATTACTACCGGTTCAGTGAGCAGGGCTAGATGGGGGGGGCATGTGAGTGGGCATGGCCAACTTAACGTCACTCATACACATTCAGTCACATGACCCCACCACCAACCCATGGCCACCAAAGCAGTGGTGAAATGTTTTGAGGGGAGGGACGCATTAGGCGAGGCTCTTTACTGTCTTTTTGGGGGGGAGGATCCCTAGAGCGCTTTTATTTTGCTCCGTGTACTCCCTCACAGGCAGCTTCTCTTTCAGGCCCACAAACAGAGAACAAAGTTGGTACCTGGCCCCCCTTCCCTCAGACTCTGCATCGCTGCCCGCCACCAACGTGACTCCGCGCAGAGCAGGCTGAAAAGGGTACCATAAGCCAGGTTGATCAAGGCAGAATGCTCCCAGTCAAGCTCTGATTCAGGCTCTGGGTCTTTTCTTTCTTTCGGAAGCGGCAGTAGGAAGAAAGTGCTCCAGGAGGGCCTGGTGAATATCCCAGAACCGCTGCATATATGCACCACCTGCCTTCCTGGAGCACTTTCTTTCTTCTCCCACTGCCGAAAGAAAGAATAACCTGACATCCATTGGTGCCGTCATGGTTGATTCGGCCAAGGGAATGGGCCTTGAAGGCAGAGTGTGCTCTGATGCTAGGCACATCCATGCAGGAGAACCCCAGCATGGTGCAGTTCTGTGACAGTGGGATATTCTTTCTTTCGGCGGTGGGAGAAAGAAGAAAGTGCTCCAGGAGGGCAGGCACCAGGCGAATGTCCCGGGGCTGCTGCACATGTACTGCCCCATTTCTGCAAAGGCAGAGCCCCGCCCTCCTGCCCCACATACACACTGCAGCGGCACCACAGCCAAGAAGTGGACAGATGGCTGAGTGGGAAGCCAGCTGCTTTGGAGCCTGAAGCTCTGCGGAACCAGCATGAGAGGCACATGGGCCCACGTGGAAAGGAGCAGGGGCAGCTAGCTAAGCCACTTCAGGGGCAAGCTGCAGAGCAGAGACTGGGCACGGCGAGTGAGCCGTGCCCAAGGAACCAGTTTGGGGGTGTGGCCAGGCTTCCATTACTACCAGTTCAGAAAAGTGCGCCAGCTTTTTACTACCTATTCGGCTGAACTGGAGCGAATAGATAGGAACCCACCTCTGGATATATACATACATACATACATATATACATACATACATACATACATACACACACACATACCCTGTTTCCCTGAAAATAAGACCTCCCTGGATAATAAGCTCTCCCCCCAAAATAAGCCCTCCCCAAAAATATTGCAACCCAGGAGCAGCCATAAGGTGACCACACTTGCTGCTGCCTGAACCTCAAAAATAATCTCTCCACAAATAAGGCCAAGCACTTATTTCAGGGGTCAAAAGAATATATGGGGAAACATGGTATATATCTATGTGTGTGATACCCACACATCCAAACATACATATGGATGGATGCGCGCACACACACACACATATATCATATATCACATATAACATACACATTATATGTGTGTTTGTGTATGAGTGTGTGTGTGTGTGTGTGTGTGTATCACACACACTCACTCCTATTCCATAAAATTCATATGATTTAATTTTTTCTTTCACTATTCCAACTGTTAAAATGACATTGGACTTTTGCCTTTAGAGAAACAATGACAGAACCATTAATGAAGACCATCCCTAACCATATAAACAGCAAGTAAAGTTCAAGGTTTGGAACAAAAGCAGCATATGGGAGATGAACCCGTGCTGCACCTGTCACTTACCTCTCCATAGTCTTTCTCCTCTGCAAACATTTATAATCAAAAGTCTGTAACAGGACTGAAACAGCATATGAGCAAAACAAGCCAGTTTCAGAGACAACAATCCTGCAGACTTCAATACCATATTCTGTTTTTACTCTTGTATTGCTTGCTAAAGAGCATAATACCAAGAGTGCTTACTACGAAGCAGCTATCAGATCATAGTGTACATTTGTTGAATTTGTTCAATTTTATGGATTATGTGGAGCAACCAGGAGCAAATGGTTTCTTCGTACACATTGTTCTATCCTATCTTTATTCTACTGTGTTTCTGTGTCAAACAGAAAAGTTTCCCAGAAATAGAAAATATGTGACCAACCCAAAACACACCTGATGAATTGAAGCAATATGTATCGTATCGGTCAGAAATATTTGAGGAAAGTACATAAACTCCTGTGTTATTTGCTGCACAGAGATAATAAGGAGTATGCCGGGGAAGTACAATTTTGCCTTCAATATAACCGTATCTAGAAAAAAGGAAAAACACCATTAAATTAATGTATGGAATTATATAGCCAACAACTGATAACTGATTTGCTAATGTATTTGTTCCATACTTATTTATTATTCATTTTATTTTTATACTGCCACAGCTATGTGGCTTAAAGCACTATTGAAATGTGGCAACATAAAATTATGAAAAATTATAACTCTCAGTAATACAGAAAATGTAAAATGCAACAATAAGAAAAAAGAAGCTTAAATAAATGGAAGAGCATATTATCATTCCCATGCTGTGGTCTTACTAATTTAAAAAGTGTCCTACTTTAAGTAATCTGAAAGGTCAACAAGATTGGGGCAAGTCTTTTACAACATGGAGGCCACCTTCTCTTAGTCTCTACTCTCCAAACTTTACAGAAGTGAGGAATTACAAGTAATTTTCCCTGTTATATTAGCATTGGACAGAAATGCATGATACTGAGTTGCAAACCTAAATATTTAATTTATATGGCTTTTGTATTCTAAGTGATTTTACAGCTTAGTAGAATGCAAACAAGACAACAAAAAAAGATTAGGTTTAAAAAAGAATCTATAAACAATTTGATCCACTGATCTTCCTTAAATGTAAGCATAGAAGTCCCAATTAGTACTGAGCAAAGTATCTGCAAAAATGAAGCAGCCATCCTCAAAGCATCAAAAGTTGTCCCTATTGAAGGCATGCAACAACAACAACAGCAACGATGATGATGTTGAGGATTCTATTAACGTGCATAAATGTAAGATGTGAAAATAACAAAAGAAATGGTGCAAAGGCAGTCAAAAAAAGTGAAGAATTGGATTGCACCTGGACCAGATGATCTGCATGGCTTCTGGTTAAAGGCACTTACAAGTGTGCACAGAAGATTGGCAGCCTAAATGAGCTAGATCTTAAAAACACCTAAAAAGGATGAATGGATGACAACTAGAAGGACATTTTTGATCCAAAAAGATAAAGAAAAAGGAAAGGACCCTGGAAACTATAGGCCAATCACTTGTTTGCCAACAACATACAAGCTCCTTACTGGTATCATTGCAAACCAAATTTATGGATACTTGGAAATAAATAACTTGCTTCCTGTGGAACAGAAAGGATGCTGCAAAAATTCAAGAGGAACAAAGGACCAACTGCTGATTGACA
>JAPKID020003338.1:0-12460 GCA_026931265.2 Tropidonophis doriae
AGTGACCCAGGCCGGACATGCCCCGGAACTGGGTCCCTCACCACTGCTGGGCTGCTATCATTTTGGAGTTTAGTGACTGTGCATGTGGAGTTCACTGTAAATTGTTCTGCACATGTGCGCAGAACAATTTACATTGACAAGTGCACATGTGCACAGCGCCTCTCTGGCACGCATGGGTTACCAACCGGTAGTAAAACTGGCAGCACCCACCCCTGCTCTGGAGGTGATAAACTGCGATACAAACCCCATGTGAAGGCTGCACAATAGAGTTGTATGTTTTATATGGCCAATTTTATGTGCCAGTAGGTCTCTAGAATTATTTTTTCAGAATGTCGCTTTGCTGTATGCCATAGGTAGGGCTCCATGGTGACCTTGGTTGTTTTCTTACAAACATTTCATTACCAAACTAGGCAACATCATTAGTCTGATGATATTGCCTAGTTTGGTAATGAAACATCTGCAAGAAAATTACCAAATTCAGAGAACATCAACCACCCCACACCCTGAGATACAAATATCCTCTTCTATTAATACCTCTTAGGTCAAACTAAACATATCCTTTTCCTGCATTTGCTTTGCCTGCCAATCATAAGCAACACTGCATTACCACTGTGGGGCGAAACACTTCTCCTTAAAATTGCCAATAAACAAAAGCAGACCATTGAAGGCCGTTACAAATGTGCTTCACAGAACAGGTAGAAAACAAGGATGGGATAATAGCAGCAAGACCTTTCTTGGGAAAACTTGAGGAGCCATGAAACAGTTCACCAAGCAGATGGAGGAAATATTGAAATTGGTCTTTGCAGTGTTTCCAGGAGAGCAGGGATGAAGATATTAATATTCCAGGTGCTGGAAGGTCTGTGGCAATGGCCTATCTTTATAAGTGTGGAAAAGCCTATGATGCTGTTCTGAAAGTGATAGAAGGGTTGTACTTGTCTAAAAATATACATGAAGATATAGAAGAAGGCATTTGAACATGAAGCTTATGGAAAAGAAATTTAGTAGGACTTTCAGCTAAGGCCAGATTTCCCCTTCAAAGTGCTTTACAAATTTGTCGTTCATAATAGCAAAAAAACCCAAAACCAGAGCTGAACGAAGACCGAAGGAAGATTCTTAATTAAGTAAATGAGATCTTATCCACCAAGATTCACATTTACCTTTTTAAAAAGCCAAACAAATACAACACTATAAATAGGCTAAGGGAGAGTTTTCTATCTTATTAGTCTTTATTCTTAGCTGGAGTTGAGTAGAATCTCAAGTGCCCTCTTGTGCTTATAAGACAGGCTGCAGTTGGTTAAAATCTTTCTTAGCTAAAATTTTCGTTTGCATGTGGTACCTGTCATTTACATGTAGTACCAGTCACTCAGATGACAGGTACTACATGCTCATACTAGCATGTATATTACAAACCATTATTTAAATTAATACATGAAGGTATTATTGCAATAAGAAGAGCTGAGAGCTGAATTAATTAATTTTTAGTATTAAGATAAAAATGAGTGAAAACCAAATGATTGAAGGGCTGAGGGTGTCAATTTATTCTCCAAGCATCTGAGGGCAGGGCAGGAACAATTGGGTGGAAGCTAGTCAGTGTGAGATTTAACCTAGAACTAAGGAGAAACTTATTGACAGTGAGAACAATTACTCAATGGAACAACTTGTCTCCCAGAGTTGTGGAAGTTTTAGCAGTGATGGAGACTGCACAGCCATTTGTCTGGGATGGAATAACTTCTTGCACAAGAAGTTGGGTTAGAAGATCTCCAAGGTCATAGATTCTATGATTCTATATTTTAAACTCTATTTAGTCTAGAATTGGTAGAGAACTATGGTATTTTGTTTTTTTTAAAATAATGCAAAATGAAGCATTTCTGGACAAAATGAAGAGAAATGTTGCAATTAACACCAACTGATATAACTTTCACATTCTCTCCAAACATTGTAGGTGATCAAGGAGTCCACCCAAGAACAGAAGGAAGTAGCATGAAGTAAGAACCACTGCATGGAGGAATTTTTCTTGCTTAGGATGCTAAGAGAGCTTTGCATCCTTCTAGTCTTCAACCTTGGCACAGAAACAATTTTGGATCTTCAGCAATCATTGAAAAGAAGAAATATGCAAATTTAATCACCATGCCGGAAAATAACCAAATAACTCAGTAGCTGGTGCTTCAGCTGACTATAATGGCTTTTTAAAGTTTATTTTTATCTTAAATATTTCTCTTGCAGTGTCCTTTGGATAGCACAGTATTTAGACCTGGCTATACCAGTCATCCTCAACTTACAACAGTTTACTTAGCGACTGTTCAAAGTTATAATGGCACTGAAAAAGTGAGTTATAACTGTTTTACACACTTACAACCATTATAGCATCCCCATATTCATGGGATCAAAATTTAGGCGCTTGGCAACTGACTCATATTTATGATGGTTGCAGGGTCCAGGGTCGTGTGATCCCCTTTTGTGACCTTCTGACCAGCAAAGTCAATGGGGAAGCCAGATTCACTTAACAACTGTGTTATTAATTTAAGTACTGCCATGATTCACTTAAGAAATATGGCAAGTAAAATGGGGCAAAATTCACTTAACAAATCTCACTTACTAACAGAAAGTTTGGGGTCAATTGCGGTCATAAGTCAAGGACTACCTGTATTTTGCTAAATAATTCTTCTGGGCTGGCTTAAAAGCTATAACTTGATGTTTCTCATTAGAACCAATAAATGAATAGGAATCATGTTACTGCTGATGCTGCTGGATATGTTTATGTGTGAAAATCATTGACCTAAGGGAGTATAATTTAGAAGTGAGCTTCTTTACTGAAGATGTATGTCGCAGATTGTAAAGCTTAGATGCATTATTTCTTAGTCATGACATCAAATACATTACTTGGGGACAAGGGAACTAATGCATGTGGCACACCCACCTTGGCTTTTGTGTTGAGATTACTCCTATTTTCTGGCAAAACATGATTTTACTAAATGTATAACAGACTGAAATTTGGGGGCAAAATATCCTACTATTTGTTTACAATGAACATAATTCATGAGGAAGTTTTAGCAAGGCACCATATATTAAAGGCATAGCTTCTTTTCTAGGAAAAATATGCAGATTCCCAACGGCTTCCTGTACCTTTGCAAAAGAGAACCCTGGTCAGTAGGAGGCAAGTTTTATTTAAAAATAATAATTCCATCTGTGGTTTGCTTACTTCTGATAATGTAGAATTTATTTCTTTGTTATAATTACGTTGCCATTTTTTCGAGAGCACAAGGCAACTTGCAACAGAAGCTCCTTTTTCTGAATTATCACTCATGAATAAGTGATTAATATTTTAGTTACTTACATCCATTAATCTTGTTATTTTCCCCTCATAACAATTCATTTTGTTCACCTTTATACTTTGGGAAAGATTCCAGTAAAACCTAGGTAGTGACTGAAATTTGTTTCTTGTAGTATGTATTCCTTCTCTCTATTATCCTGTGTACTGGTTTACCGGTTATGATGGATAGCAGTTTTCCAAAATAGATAAATCTGTTCCATGTTTCATTTATGTATGGAAATGATTGAATATATATGGTAAGCATGTAGAGGTCTCAAACTATTGTCCTAGAAAGCCTATTAGTCTACATGTCTTAGTTCAACCTCCTTCTTTGGAGTAGTGCTTGGAAAAATAAGAGGAAAAAATTGAAATGTGTCTGTAGCACTATGGCATGCAGTTAAGGGCTAAGCCCTTCTTTCTTTTCCTCTTTGAGAGAGATCAATCTCACAAGAGAGAAATAAAATATTTTTTATTTTTATTTTTAAAAAAGGGCAGAGTATAAAAATACTGTTTCAGTTTTAAGAATTCCCATGCAAAAATAAGTGAAAGGGGAGATAAAAATAAAGGTTTGTTCAAATCACGACTTCAAATCACGACTAAATCATGACTTTAAAAAAGTTCCCATAGGAAAAAAAAGGGGGGGAGGGGGATATATGGCTATGTGCGGATCAAAAGATGTTGTTTGTCTATTCCTGTTTCAGAGACCGCTTTGCTGTAAAGAGATTCCAAGTTGTATAATATAATCACTGATCTTATATAAATAAAATAAATAACAACACCAGCCAAAAAATAATTAGGCTTTGGCTGAGATAAGCCTATAAAATAAAATTTCTAGATAAAAAATAACTGTATCTATTAATTCAAAAATCACAATTTCCCTCTGTTTTAATTGTTCCTTGATTTCCCTCCACTCAGTTAATTTTAAAATTGTCAGAGAAATGGAATGAGTTCCATTTGTGTTCTTAGCCTTGGTTCTCAATCGCTTTCTTTCCTGATCCTTGGAGTACTCCAGGAGGGACAAAAGTGGAGGGATGTGCCTGTTGAACATGAACAAAACGCAACTCTCCTGTGCATGTTCATGTGGGTTTAAATCCAGATGCCGGCTGACAGTAAATGTAAGATGGAATTGCCTTCCCACTAGCTCCAACTGATAGCCCATGGTTTTTTTAAGGAATTAAGATTTTAGATGACCCTAACCCTGACCTTACCATTATTTTATCCAAGCAATCTTATGCTGTAGATTATGTTGAAAGATGCTGACCAAACTAAGAATTTGTAACTATGTCATTTATAACTATTATAAATAATTATAAAGCATTAAAACTTCACTGAATGCTGATTTCTTATAGCTTTTAGTATCTTCCAAATTGATGATCCTCTGATTTATATTCAGTAAATTGTATGTGTTATGATCCAAGTAAAAAGAGGACATAACTGCATTCTTCTGAGTGCTACCAGCCATTTGACTCTAGGTGGATGGTGTGCAGCGGATGACAAGAAGTGATGGAAAAAACATCAAATGATAAAGTGGCAAGAGAGAGGAAGATAGAGGAGGAAAGGTTAGGTATTCACGAAGGACAGTGATAGGATGCCTGTAAGATTAGAGGTTTGGCAGGAAAATGCTTGCTAGGATTTCATTTGGCTTAACTAAATCAATGAAGAAATAGAAAAATAAAAATTGGTGTGATTGATTTCAAATATTGAAGCAATTGCTCTAAATCAGGGTTAGGCAACCTATGGTGCTTTGAAGTTGTAGTGGTTTGCCAATTTTTTACTACCAGTCTAGGCGTGCATGCGCAAAAGTGTCTGGGCGGGTGGATGATGGAGCCTCCCACTGCAGCTACTACTGGTTCACCGGATCTGAGCCAAACTGGGAGCAACCCAAACTGGGAGCAACCTTCTGCTTTGAAGGTTACTGAACTATGACTTCCCTAGCCGTAAATAACAGTCCACTCTGTGCTGAAGGCTCACAGGGTTATTCTTTATCATTGCTTCAGTTTAAAGCAAAGGAGAATTCAGTTGCAGAGCAGAAATGATACAAAAAAGCCAGTAACAGAAGTTCGAATTTCCCAAGATGGGTTGACTAGGAAAGAAGGAGGAAGGCAACAAGTCTTTCATAGAGCATGCCTATAAGAAGCATTGAGGCAACTCTTTTTAAAAAAACTAAATGAACACAATTTGAAGGGAAAAGGATTTTGAAGAGCGACTAGGTTTCCCCCCCTCCTTTATATCAGTCATATGTTCAAGCATAATTTTAAGACATTAGCCTGCTTAAAGAAATAACACATAAATCTAGAGACATAAATTTCTTATATGACCAGTTTAGATGGCTGTATGAACACTATTACTTATCTATTGTTATACAAATGCTACTAATTGCATTTTTCACTTTTGACTCCCTGGATTACATGCATTTATGCATGGACTACATGATTTGCTATTGTTGTTTTTAATGGTATTTTGGAAAAGAATACTGAATGATGTTTATGCTTCACCCCTTCTTTTCCCTTTTCCTCCTATGTTTAAATTAGTAGCTGTGACTATGGAAGAAATGGCATAACTTTTATTTTTATTTTTAAAAATGAAACTAGGGAATATGGTAGAACTTATCATTTTTCACCACAAAGAGTTACACACAACTCATCTATTTTCCAGCAAAACTAGCTGTATTAACACTAGCATATATACATGATTAAACTTTAGACTACTTAATATTTTGGATATATTCCTTTTAGAATCACTATACCAAAATATTTGGTAAGTTTCATCCTCTGCTTTGTATCCACATAAACATGTTTGCATATTTATAGTAATAGATGAACTTCTAATTATAGTTTTACAGAAGATTGTATGTAAATGCTTAATAGAAACTAAAAGTACAATGAGGCTATAGCAATGTCATTGTTTAAAATTACAAACTTGTTTATTATTGTATTTCTTTTACAATTAAACATTACATTAAAAAAACGCTTTAGTTTATTCTGTTTCTTTATTTGATATTCTCCAAAGAATTTTCATAGTGGCTTACAAAGAAACAAAAAAAATTATAAAAACATGCGTACAAACAAAATACAGAAGTTTCTTTTAAGATAAACGATGCAAAAAATCAATTGCTTGTTCATTTCATCAATTAAACTGGATAAGAAATAAATTACCCCTCTACTTTCAACAGAGTAATTGCCCAAAGTGTGACTGCTACAGATTTGTGATATATGTATATTGTTCAAGTATATTTGAACCTGTACTAGTCCAACAACAGGAATTTCAGACTGACAATGCTCAGTTAACTATTTTCTGGATTTTTCACAATACATATGGATTTTAAATTGATTTACCAATTGGGATATTATTAAGGCAGAGAATTCTACAGTTTAAAAAAACGTTCATATTGACGGGTTTTTAATGAAAACATTAAAGTGTCCCTGCCTTCTGTTAACAGTTGCTTACACATTGTATATTAGCTCTTATATTTAAGAAAGCTGATTGACTAAAATTTATTTTCAAAGAGAGTTTCTTAAACAGAAATAATTACTAAATAAACAATTGCTCAATTAATTATCAAATTAGTTGTGAGACAAATCATCATCATCACTTATTAGGCCATTATAGTCATTTTCTTGAGATGCTACTCAATATCTGTACATTTAAACACATAGAGGCAACAGCGAACAATGTGAATGATGATAAAGAAGAAGGTAATGAGCACATAGCTTGTGATAATAGCCTTAATAGCATACTGAGTTTCAGGATCATCAAAGCTTCGTCTGTGGCGACTTTCATATACGACAGATAGTCGGAATCCAGCAACTATTTCTCCTTCTCGCCAGCAGTAATAAATACCTTTGTCATTCTTCTGGGTAAAACGAATGTGGAGGTGATTTCCATGGTCAATAAAGACCCTCATGGTCTTGTTAACCCCAGTGAGAAACCTACTGAGATATAATCGTGTTGAATCTTTATCCCAGGCAACAGCGTGCTCTGGCCTAGCACCAGGGCAAGTAATGATCAATCCTCTGCCAAGGGACTGCTTGTGGAATTGAATAGGGATGTTGGAAACCCAAGGTTTTTCTCCAAGCTTTGAGATAATATTTGAAATGGGTGCTTCTCCTTCATTTGAAGCTGTCTTACCCTTACATGATACCATGCAACTTCGTATTACAACTTCAGGTTTTCTCATCTGAATACCATAAAACAAATTCTTTGGGACTGACTTTGAGCCACAAGATGCCACCTCTTCCATGGTGGTGTGATACCGCCTGAACAGAGAAGAACTCTTTACATAGCAAAGCCCAATTCTCCGTTGTTCACCCCTAACATCACAGCGATTGCATTTAGTCCAGTCCCAGAAAATTGTGAGGACCGTGAAATTTGTTTCAAGGAGGTCATTCTGTGGATGCTGTCCCTCATCTGCAAAGGCAACAGCTATTCTCTTTGAAGGCTGTATATCTATATCATAACCATAGAAGAAATCACCTTTGTTTGTACCACAAACATAATGCCCTGAATCTTCCACTTGAATTCGGAAGACAATGAGACTGAACATCCTAATGCTAAAACGACGAAGCATGTCACTGCCTACCTTGATGTGGCGTGAATCTACTATCAAAGTGCCATCAAAATCTGTCAGGACCTTAGTTTGCTGACTGCCCATGCTTTTTTGAAAGTACCAAACTACAGTAGTTATTTCTTCTGGCTTACACTTACAGGGCAGTTCAAAACTCATATCAGCCAAGTAAGCAGCATTCTCAAACATCAAGAAAGCTGGGCAAGGATTCTTCTTGAACACATCTTCTTTTTCCATAATAGCAAAGGCATGAAGAACATTAGCAAAGCCAAAAACCATAGCTATCACAGCCCATCCTGCTGACACCATTTGATAGCTATTCATATATTACTCAACAGTTTCCAAGTTCTATAGGAGAGGCTAATTACAAATTCTGGAGTTTACATTTTAACAATGCACATCAATGAAGAAAGCTTTCATTCCAGAATTGCTAGTGTTGCTCAGAGCAGACTTGTTAGCAATGTGTATCATATGTGTATATTGCCCTTTCATCAGAAATAAAGACTCTGGAATTACTTGTGTTAGTTCTAGAATGCCAACTAAGTTCTGATATGGACAAATCTAAGCCCTTGAGAACCATTATGACTGATTGTATAAATGAAGCTGCCTCATAATCAGAAAACCTAGGACCACATTCTGTTCTTAGGTTAGAGATTTTCAAACTACTGCCATTTCTTAGCATAATTACTGCAATGTAATAATTATTTTCTGTCATCTTAATTTAAAAAAATCAATTATGAATTCTTTAAATGAATATAATGCAATTGAGGAACAAAAAGCATTTTCCTATTTGCACCTAATGCAAACTACAATATTAACACACCCAGCAACCTGTTTGGTTTTTGTTTTGTCAGGTATTCATGGCAAATATTCATCTTATTCCCAGCCTATCAGCCTATGATTGAAAGGATGTCATAAGGCCATGATGGCAAACCTATGGCACGGGTGCCACAGGTGGCATGCAAAGCCATTTCTGAGGGCACGTGAGACGTTGCCCTGTCAGCTCCAGCACACATGAGCCTGCTGGCCAGCTTATTTTCGGCCCTGATTTTTGGTCCTTTTTTGCCCTCCTGAAGCCTCTGGAGGGAGAAAAATGGCCCAACGGGCAACCTGGAAGTCCATTCCTGAACTTCCGGTTTGTGTGTTGGGCCTTTTTTTGCCCTCTCCAGGTTCCTAGAAAGCCTCTGGAGTCTTGGGAGGGCAAAAAATGGACCTACTGGAAGTCAGAAAACAGGCCGTTTCCGGCCTCCAGGGGTGTGGAGGAGGCCATTTTTGTCCTTCCCAGGCTCCAAAAAAACCATGCACACATGCGCAGGGCAGCAGGGGGTGTCAAGAGTGCATGCTCAGGGGACACGGCATGGGAGGCATTAAGTTATGGGGTGGGCATATGAGCGTGCACAATAGCGCAAGCATATGTGCTTTAGGCACCTGAGGCGAAAAAGGTTCACCATCACTATCATAAGGCATCCTTCGTTTTACTATTGTAATGTTAAAGACTACATCCATTATGCTGAAAGCGATGGTGGGATCAGAGAGATGCTGATTGGTATTTCAGGCTGAAATGAACATGCACGTTCCCCTTCAAGTTTCCCAGAACTGATCATCTGACAGTTTTAGACTGCTCAATCATCAATTGTTTCATTAACTGTTTCATTTCATCAAGATCTAATGTAACATCTGAAATAATTTTTGGGAAGAACATTCAAACATATTCTTTCCCTCCATCTATCTATCCACCCTATATTTTACTACTATGGTATACTTTAAATAGAACTTCATAACATATCAAGTTATATAGTTAAGTGTTAATCACAAGATGAATTAATACATAGCCTTTTGATAGTTGAAGCTTATACAATGTCTTTTGTGGAACACCAAGGGATCTAGAGATTGGATCTAGAGAATGAAACAAGTGAATCTGAAAGAATCATGTTATTGTTGTTTTTGCTTTGAGTATGAGTACTATAATTTGAATTGGAATCAAAACCTGGCTAAGTAGCTCTGAGGAAAGTCCAAGGCACCTGAACTAGATAAAAAAAACATATGCACTTTGGCATAATATAATATTCCTCTTACAGTTCATTTGCTTATGTTCAAATGACAATGCTAAAACCCCAAATCTGATCTTCTTGATTGAAACATATATGTAGTGTTATGCTGCTTTCTGCTACTTTAACATTAATATTTTTTTATAATACCGTTTCTACGTCAGTGTGCGCAAGATGATACAAGGCCAAACAATTTGACCACTTAATAATAGTAAATTTCTTGATAATGCATAGTTTGCATATTGATATTTAATAAATTAATGAAGATGAATAAAAATGAAGAGCTATAGGCACTTTCAGCTTGCTATGGCCTCTCAGGTATATGTGGCGTCTCTGATGGGAAGGATGAAAGAGAATACATAGGGTAAAGCTTAAGTACTGTCTAGGTTCTAGGTTTAGGACAGTTCCATCTAATAACATGATCCAAAACAACTTTAAATTTCTTCTCAATTTTTTTATTGCTTTGCTGGAAATAACACAGTTTTTTAAATTTTTCTCTATCAAAACTAAGTTAGTTGAAATTCCAATTAATATACAATAGTATCAAGTTAATATTAGCCTGGAAATGCAATATTATTTTTGCTATAACAGAATATGTCAGAATATTGCAGATACTCAAAAGTTTGCTTCCAAACTGTTAACTGAATTATTACTATGGTGAATACCTAGAAATAGAGCAGACAAGCAATCTATCATACTCTTGTCGCTGAAACTGTGTAGTTGTAAAGAATAAAATGCATTCTCTCAAATTGTCTTAATAAAATCATCTTTATGTTTAATACTTGGTTTCAGGTTCTTCAATGTGAATTAAAAATCCTTCTCTCTGATTTCAGCTGGGTTGCTTGCTATATTTACCTATTATTCAAAAAAGCCTCAATAAATATGCATAAAGAGCCAACATCCGAGTTGTCAGTATTGCCTTTCATACTTCAAAGACTAAGCCTTCTAACTAAAGCAGAAGTTCAATCAAGATGTGTGATAAGAAATATGACAAAAGTACTCCAAAATAAATAATGCATACTTTTAAACTGGTAATGGTTTAAGTTGATATAATATTTTAATGCTATTGAAACAAAAAGCAAGAGGCGAGCACTCTGATTACCGGTAGGTATCTATTTTTCATATGCTCTTTTTTTCCCAATATATACTAAGAGGGCTGATAGATATGTTTTAATAGGCACTTTAGTTCTTTTTTATATTACAATGTTTCCATCTTGAAACTAAGATGGAAACTCAAGACTTGATCAAGGAGATTTGGTAAAGGTTCATCAGTTTTAACACTTTTTTTTCAATTCCTTTACCTCCTTGACAATGGATTTGAGTAGCATCGGTATCATCTTCATTTGGAATCTGTTGAATTTCAGAAAAATTGCCAAGGTCATGTCCTATTTTTTGCAATTTTTCAAACAACTGCCTGGAATTTTCTTTCTCTTTCTCACTAAGGAATTCAATGTTTAGTCCAAAACGTTTGGTGCCTGATAATTTCTCCAAGATATCCAAGATAAAATTGCAGTCTTTAATGCAAACATTTTGGTTCAGCACCACTAGAAATTCACCTAAAAGGCCAAAAGCAAGATCTGTTTGGAAGATCCGGTCCAGGTTTTGGGATCCAAGTTGGAGGAGGAGGAGATAGCGATCCTGATTGTTTTTCATACATCTGCGCCAATCTCTGTAGAACTCTGCAGAAGTCTCAGGCAGGCTTTCTAATTCCTAGAGAGTTTTTTAAAATGATATAGTCTCACTGCCTAGATATTATTGTACTTTCCAACTCCACAATTAATAATTTCTTCATTTTTTAAGTATCAATTAATGTTTTACAGAAACTGAAATTTAAACAGCGCTGCTAGAAACAGATTTTTTAAAACAAAAAATAAAACAATAAAAACTAGAAAGATGGATAGGATGGGTAGGATATAGGATGGGATAGGATAAGATAGAATAATAATAATTCTATAGTATTGTTAGATTTATTCAAATATTGAAAATAATAATAATCTAGTTTTAGTTCCTAAAAAATTTAAAATATATTTAATTTTAAAAAATATTTGGAGAAACATTTCAGCTCATAGACAGAATTATTCTTACCTGAGGCAAGTCTATCTTACTCTCTTGTTTGTGATTTGCTTTAACTGCACAGGAGTTCCACAACACATTTCTGCCACTTCCCATTTTGTCCTTTTTCTCCAGAGGTTTCAAATGGGAGGCTACAACAATATCTCTGCAGACAGAATGGAGAAAGAGTCTAGAAACTTTACAGATAACCATTTAGCAACAGCAACTTGGTTTAAAGCTACTAAATTCTCATTTTATCTAATTATTAAAGAAATAGGAAAGTTATATCATGCATCTTGCCTGGCTAAATTATGGGAAAGGCTACTCTACCATATAAAACTCTGGATAACTTACAATATGCAATACACAATATGCAATACATAATAGATATTGCAACATCTGAAAACCTATTTGTTCATCCAAGCCGGCCTGGCCTGAGTCTAGCTGCCCATAGCAAATTATTAATTAGTGGATTGTAAAATTGTG
>JAPKID020003339.1:0-12460 GCA_026931265.2 Tropidonophis doriae
GGCTTCTTCGTCAAGATGTGGCTTTGGGGGCTAATGGGGCTTGGGTTTCCAGCCTGACAGCCCCCAAAGCCACTTCCAGACATCTACTGCAGAGGACAGCACCAAGGTTCTTGGCGCTCTGGGAAGCCGCAAAAGCTGTGGCTGGGAGAGGTGCGCGGCTGCCAACCTAGGGACAACGCCCTCTGCAGCAATTTACGATCTTTTTTTCCTCACCCTCAGCGCCCCCGTTGCCTCCTAGCGCCCCCCTGCAGCCACTTTGCTTCCTAGCGTCCCCCTAAGTCGGGCCACCGCCCCCTGGGGGGGCGTACCCCCCACTTTGGGAACCACTGAACCACTGAACTAGACCCATGATGCAATTTTTTTTTTGTTACAGATTTTAAATTCTTTTTACAAAGTGTTGTCCGGATTGCTGCCCTTTTTACATTCTCTCTTATACATAATTTAATTTGCATCACATTACCTACCATTCCAATTTCAGCCCCATTACTTTCTTCCCTTATTTTCATCTTAAATTTAATTTTTTCTTAACACATGGGCAATATCATTTTTCGTCCTTTCTGAAAAATATACCAAATTTATCATTTCATTTTCCAGTTGTTATTCTAATTTCTACATGTAGTATATATCATCAAATTCAATTTTAATATAGCAAGCATTTTACTTAATTGGTTATCCACAATTAATAATGTTATTTTATTTAACTATATCATTAGCAATATTAACATATTTCATTTTCTACTAATACATCTCTTCTTTCCCTTCCTCCTTTCCTAACCATTTTGTCATAACTCATCTCTTACTTTCTTTGATGTTCCATTTTTCCTCAGTTTTCTATTTGTGCTTCTATTCCCTACTCTTGAATTCCTTTCTTTCCCTTTTATATGAATTATATGTTTTCTTCTGGAATCTCCTTATCATTCTTATATGAATTATTTGAGTAACCCTCCCTAGGATTTCTCTTTTTTGCTTCCCACTGTTTCTCTCTTTATTTTTGAATTGTTCTTTTTTTGGGATAGCATTTTCCTTTTTCCCTATCTGCTCTTTTTGTGTCTCTATAAATCTCAATAGAATTATCTAACTTTTTATTCTCAGATATTTTTTTTCACCCATGTTAACCTCTTGCTTCTCATTTGTGTTTCTCTTTGTCAGCTTCTCTCCAACTTCCTTTTCTATATATTTCAATGGTTTTTCTGGTTCTTTAATACATTGTAGTGTTGTACGTGCATCTTTTAACATTTTGAGTAACTCTTCATACATCCCACACTCCATGTTCAAATTTAACAAGTTTTTAATATTTTTATATTTTACCATGCTTAATTAAGACTCTTTCTTATTTCCAAATGTTTCCAGCTGTAGTATCCAATCCCAAAGTAAAGCAGTTTCTTTCAAGGTTTTTAATTTTCTTTCTCAGCTGTGGCCAAAATAAAGTCCAACAACAGGAAATGGCCATACACTTCTTAGAAAATCTTCTACTTATCTTTCCTGTGTTCAAGGCTGTGTTTTTCCGCTGTACTTCGTTTTCCAGATGTTCCACAGACAGTCAAATCAATAAATTGTCAGAGTTTTCAAAAAACAGAAGTTTCAAATCCACTCAGTAATTTTTTTTTCTGTTTTCTCTATGTCTTTCTATTTTAAAAAAAAATTTCACGTTCCAATTAAATTAGCCACAATCTTCTTGGGCAGTCACCATTTCCCCCCTCCCTTTGTATTCCAAGTGACACTTAGCTGCTGTTTTAAATCTCTGGACAATTTTTTTAAGCTCCAAATTTAAAAAAAATTCTTTACTCTTGGGCCAGACAGCCTTTCTCCTGGTCCCAACACTCCATCTATCACTGTTCCTACTCCAAACTTGATCCAGATGCCCAGGCTCCAGAGCAGTAATTGAAGATGGCCGCCCCCCCCCTCCACCAATCAGGAGAGTTTGTTTCGGACCTGATGAGGAGCTTGCCTTGCTCCTCGTGGTCATTCAAAATGCCTCTCCTTCTTCACCATCCTTCAGGATGGTTCTGACCCGAAGGCCTCCCAAAAATGGTTCATCGGCTGGGTTTTTCGTGAGGCTCCTTGACACTTGCTATTTCCCAGCCGTTCCCACCATAACGCTTCCGATTTCTCCAAAGCCTCTGTGATTGTCAGGTGCTAATAGCAAATAGCCATTTGTGGAGTTCAAATCATAAAAAGGACTTATTATTGCTGCATATTCACAATAAATCTTGTTTTAGGTCTCTTTAGTGTACGCTTGTTATTGAGTGGGGTCCATTCGGTGACTGTCTTGGTCCACCTGCCATCAGTGTTTCTGCTATGTGATTGGCCCATTTCCTTTTCAATTTTTGTACCCGTTTGATGGCAATGTAGACTTTCATTCTCTAATCCATGTTCAGGTCTTTCTATCTTGTCTTGTAATGCCAAGCATGTATTTTTCAATGGCTCTTTGTGCCACTCGTTTTTGTATCGATCATGAGGTTAGTATCCATGTTTTGACAGGCATATGTTAGAGCAGGTAGCATACACAGATCAAAAACTTTTCCTTTCAGGCATGGGGGGAGGTTCTGTTTGAAAATTATGCTTAGCTGGCGAAAACCTTCTTCATGGAATCCCAAGTGATTTTTTAAGGAGGCAATTGGACTTTTTTGGGGGGGTTTAGAAGACGTTTTGCTTCTCATCCGACAGGCTTCTTCAGCTCTGACAGGATAGTGGGGAATTGAAGGATAAGCAGGCAGCTGCTCATTTACGTCCTTTTAGAGGATCATGGGAGGGATGCAGTGGCTCGGCGGCTAAGACACTGAGCTTGTCGATCAAAAAGGTTGGCAGTTCGAATCCCTGGCGCTACTTAATGGAGTCAGCTCCTGTTATTTGTCCAAACTTCTGCCAACCTAGCAGTTCGAAAGCATGTAAAAATGCAAGTAGAAAAATAGGGACCACTTTGATAGGAAGGTAACAGCCTTCAGTGTGCCTTCGGTGTTTAGTCATGCCGGCCATATGACCACAGAGATGTCTTCAGACAGTGCTGGCTCTTTGGCTTTGAAACGGAGGTGAGTCGGGAACGACTAGCACATATGTGTGAGGGGAACCTTTACCTTTACATTAGAAGGTCGTTGAAATCTGTATCCTCAAGGTCACCTGAGTGGGGCTCCTGGTTCCTGGAGCACTACTCAATCCTCTTCCACGAAAGAGACCTAAAACAAGGTGGATTGACAATATCCGCATGTATGGCCGGCCCAATTGGTGAAAGAAAGCTCAGGATCCTTTTTGGTTGGAAACATGCAGAAGAGGACTTCATCCTGCAGTGGATAGACCATGGCTAAAATGATGATGATGATATACAAGAATGTAGTCAACTAACAGTCAAAGCTAAATTGGTGTTTGCGCATTATTGTGTTGTCCTATGACAGATGCTCCTATTCTTTTCTCCCCTACTGTGAAAAGCTTGGGCTGGTCATACACACACACACACACACACACACACACACACACGAGTACGTGGATTGACTAAACAAGCTATCTATTGCTGGACAGTTTTTCTTTGTGGGCTCAGCGCTTCCCTAAAACACGGGTGACCACAAAGTAACCAGCTCAGTTCTGTGGCCTATTTTCTTGCATAATTCTTCTATTAAGACTTCTGAAAAGGAGATGAATAACCAATAAGAATTAATAGAGAAAAAAACAAATGGTAAAAAGATAAGGTTGGGGTGGGAGGGAGGAAGAAAGTAGAACAAGAAAGAAAGAAAAGACATAGAAGGAAGTAGCTTTCTGTTTCCTTTGCAGCAAATATACGTATGGTTATAAAATTAACTCTTGCATAAAATGAAAGCTCTGTCTCCCTGCCCCCCACCCCCTTTATTTATTTCATCTGCTCATCAAAGCCCCTAAGTCATAAGATTCGGGATTTTTTTCCTTCTTTTGTGCAAAAAGTCACAAGATGTTTCCAGTCGGAAATAAATAAATCATATGATGATAAACTAATAAATAATACGACATTTCAACAGAGTTGCCTTACTAAAATGCCTGCATATCAACAAAATGCTGGGCCTACAAATTGTGTGTTGTGCAATCCCATAGAACTGTGACGGCGAACTTATGGAATAAGTTCTTATAACCAATTTCATTGTAATTTTTTTAAATTTATTACAATGACAATAAAGATTATGATTATGAATCAAAGTGACACGCAGAGCCATGTCGCCTGGCATGCGCAGCATTGCCCATTCGTTTTCTGGGTTTCTGATGTGTATGTGACCATCAGCTGCATTTGCGGCAGTGGTGGAAACTGGAAGAGCAGGTCTACCAACTTAGGGCATGCACATGCGCGGGGGCCAACACGTACTCCAGTAACCAGAAGGCTACCTGGCCGGTGCGCATTTTCACACAGGAAACCAAAAGTTCATTTCCTGGTGCACACATGTCCAGCTTCTCTTCCGGGTTGCGGCTCTGATGAGCATGCACGCACTCCCATTTCGGCACTCGGTGCCCAAAAGTTTCGCCATCCCTGCCATAGAACGTGTTTTCTTCTTTTTAGGTGGGTTCTTACTTTGGTGCTGAACTTGCCTCTGTGGACTTAAATGAAGATGGAAATTCTGACCTTCTCCTAATTGGGGCTCCTCATTACTACAATGGAAGCCAAGGTGGGATTGTCCATGTCTCCTCCATCAACAACACGGTGAGTAAAACCATTGGAGGCCAGAAGAGAAATCTAGGATTGTGAAGTAGCTTTCTCACATTTGGTGGTCTTTGGCTCCATCCCTTCATTTTTTGAAGGAAATGCTTAGTAATCTCAGCAAGTTTTTTTCCTGGTATTTCTGCCAAAGGAAGCGGATCATGACAAAATCTTCAAGCCTTCTCCTTCACAGCTGTCTGACTATAGCCTTTCATTTTTTAGCTTCAAAGGCCAAAAACTTTTTCATATATACATGTTTGTTGTTGTTAGTTGCGAAGTCGAGTCTGAACCATTGTGACCCCATGGAAAACATTCCTCCAGGCCTTCCTGTCCTCTGCCATCCTCTGGAGTCCATTTAAGCTTAGCCCTACTTCTTCAGTGACTCCATCCAGCCACCTCATTCTCTGTCGTCCCCTTTTTCTTTTGCCCTCCATCTTTGCCAGCATCAGGCTCTTCTCTTGTGAGTCCTTCCTTCTCATTTGGTGGCTTGAGTTCCATCTTCAGGATCTGGCCTTCTAAAGGGCAGTCAGGGTTGATCTCCTCTAGGACTGACCGGTTTGATTGCCTTGCAGTCCAAGGGATTCAGAGGAGTCTTCTCCAGCAGCAGAGTTCAAAGGCCTCCATTCTTTGGCACTCAGACTTCCTTATGGTCCAACTTTCATAGCCATACATTGCAAAATATATGCATATACATACATACATACATACATACAATATTATATACAAGCAATCTTCGGTGTTCCAAATAACACATTCTCTATAATCAGAACTCCGAGGCAGATGGATTCCTCAAAGAACATGTTTATTGGTTACATCATATCGGGACAACTAGTGAAAACCAATTGAAAAGGTCCTGTGTTTTTCCCCTAATTAAAAGAGCAAATATTTCACTCTCCAAATGTCATTGGTCACATTGTCCAATGAAAGTAGCTGGCAAGCTACTTTCAACTGCTATCTGTTGGTATGACTTTAGTTCCCACAAGAAAACTTTTTGTTTTGATTATTAGCCAGCCTATGTAGTTCCCCCTCTCTTCCCCCTCTCAGTTGTGGCAACTATGAGGCAGCACAAGATGGCTTCAGCTACTCCAACTCCCTCAGATAGCAAGAAGTTACTATAGGTTAATTTAATCCATCTACTGCTTTGTCATATTATATTAGCTAATTGGCCCAGATGCTTTTAATGATGTGATTTTTTTAAAATATGTGCTTAAATATAGAAATGTATGGTTGTTTTTTACTTTCATTACGTCAACTGGATGAGATCCCTTGATAGTGGTTGATAAGCAGCAAAGTAGAATATATTCTGTCTCTCTGTCTCTGTCTTTTGACATATATATATATAGAAAGAGGGGAGGGAATGGGATGGGATGGGATGGGATTTGATGGGATGGGATGGGATAGAATAGAATAGAATAGAATAGAATAGAATAGAATAGAATAGAATAGAATAGAATAATTTGTTCCTGACCAATGATACAGTTATTCAGACCACTACATTCTGGGCCTCAAAGGCTATATAAATCACATGTGTTTTAAATTCCATCCATGCTTTAATTATTATATTTCTTACATAGTTATTGAATTTTTTTTAGATTGTTATATTAATTTAAATACAGTAAATAGGAAATAGAGTTGGAAGATATCTTGGAGGTCTTCCCAACCTTCCTGCTTATAAATATATTCTTTCTTTTAATGTTAGATGCTCAGTAAAGCAAAAAAGAAATGAATCCATCTAATCATTGTTTGTGTGACTAATAGCCAGTGATTGATTGCCTTGATATCTTCTTCAGTATGTCCACAGGAACCCCTGATTAGGAATAACAAAAGTTGGAAGGGACCCTGGAGGTCTTCTAGTCCAACCCCTGCTCAGTCAGAAAACTCTATACCACTTCAGACAAATGGTTGTCTAATATCTTCTTAAAAACTTCCAGGGTTGAAGCATTCACAACTTTTGCAGGCAAGTAAAACTACACTAACTAATGTAACTCACATGCTTCATTCCAGGGGGAGCTTGTTCACCTTCAAACGTTGCATGGAATCCCGGGTAACGGACTAGGCCGTTTTGGGGCAGCGCTCTCCACATTAGGGGATATCAGTGGCGATGGCCTTACAGATGTGGCCATAGGAGCCCCAATGGAGGATGAAAATCGGGGGGCCATTTACATCTTCCTGGGTGAAACAGACCGATTGAAGGAAGTGCACAGCCAGGTAAGTCCAAATGTCAAAAATAAGGAAGGTAAGAATAGCCAATTGAAGTTTCTCTACCTGGGTTGATGTGCTCCAGCCTTAATGATCTCTTTTTTACTTCCTTCTTCCTCACAGCGGATTGCGGCCTCCTCTGTTTCTCCCATGCTCCAGTTTTTTGGACAATCCATTCAGGGAAGGTTGGATCTTAGCAGGGATGAGCTGACCGACTTAGCTATTGGAGCTCTTGGAAGTGCAGTGGTGCTTCGGTAGGAATGGGTGGGGTGGTAATGGGAATGGACCAGACCTGGGCATTTTATGGCCCCCAGGCCACATCTAGCCCTTTGGCTGTTCTATCCGACCTGCAAAAAATAGTTTTGTTTTGAAAGTGATTGCTAATTTTTTCCCAGGTTATCTGTGCATGTATGTATGCCTAAGCACTTTCTCTGCCCTATTTGTTCGGCCCTCCACAACAGTCCCAGTTTCTCATGTGGCCCCTTGTGAAAATTACTAAATGCATTAAGTCTCATGGTATTGGATGTGTGTGCAAAGTTCACTAATAATAATAGGGTAGGTTAGACTAGACTAGACTGGAGTAGGGTAGGGTAGGGTAGGGTAGGGTAGATTAGACTAGACTACACTAGACTACACTAGAGTGGGGGTAGGGTAGGGTAGGGTAGGGTAGGGTAGGGTAGGGTAGGGTAGGGTAGAATAGAATATAGAGCTTTGATGGCAAACCTATGGCATGTGGAGCCGTATCTGCTGGCATGCGAGCTGTCAGCTCCATGTGTGTGCTGATTTTCAGGCTTCTGGAGGACCGAAGGTAAGGCCATTTTTGCCCTCCCCAGGCTTCAGGAAAGCCTCCATAGCCTGGAGAAGGTGAAAAATGGGCCCAATGGGACTACTGGAAATTCAGAAATGATCATTTCTGGCTTCCAGTGTGTTGGAAGTGGTGGCTCAGTGGCTAAGACACTGAGCTTGTCGATCAGAAGGTCGACAGTTCAGCAGTTCGAATCCCTAGTGCCACGGAATGGAGTGAGCTCCTGTTACTTGTCCCAGCTTCTGCTAAACCAGCGGTTCGAAAGCATGTAAAAATGCAAGTAGAAAATTAGGGACCACCTTTAATGTAACAGCGTTCAGTCAGGCTGGCCACATGACCAGCTTCGGCTTAGAAACGGAGATGAGCACCCCCCCCCCCCGAGTCAGGAACGACTAGCATGCATATGTGGGAGAACCTTTACCTTTACACTTTATGTAAAATGATCGGAGAGTGGAATAAAATCAATAAAAGTAATTTAAAAAATATTTTTGGGAGCTTTGCTTGGCCCTTGGCACAGTAATAGTTTCACATTGACTTGGAACCTACAGTGTGAACTGAGACGGTTGTTATCTCCAATTGTTGGTTGTCGAATTACAACAGCTGACAGTTTCTAGCCATTCTTGTCTGGTTTAGAAAGCTTAGCAGGGCTGGCTATTAATTGTATGGGAAACCACCGGGATAGAGACGAAGTCTATAGAGTAGACAACATAGAAGGAGGCAATAGCGGATCATTTCCTGCTGCCAAGAAAATTGCAACATGAATGAGTCCACAAAAATCACCAGAAGCTAAACTTGACTCAAAAGAGATTTTACTCTTGTTAATGATAAAAGAGGAATTGTGCTGCATATTGCATAGAGATAGATGGGGGTTGTGAAATGCTAAGATCAAAGCTTTATCAGAGATCTCTGTATTTTGGAAGGCAGTTGGTTAGGAAAAATCATAGCACCTTTCTTTTGCTTTCCAGATCCCGGCCTGTTTTCACTGTCCTCACTTCATTGAGATTCTTCCCGGGTTTGATCCCTCTGGATGATCCTGAGTGTGGAAACAGGAAGATTTCAAGAATTGATTCTCGTGGGCAAGTCAGTCTTTGCTTCACCTTAAATCTTCTCAGCACGAAATGGAGCTCTGGTAACATCTCAGCGTGATTGTTCTTTTGCTTAATAATCTTAATGTTTTAGGTTTTAGGACGCTTCATCTTTCCCTCGTGTCTTAAGTGATGATAATTTACTTTGCAACCACTCTTTTCATTTGCCAACTTCTGTTTCTCATCAACTGATTTATTTGTGTCCCACCTTTATTATTTGTATAAATAACTTAAAGGTGGCAAACACACCTATAGTGTTTCCCTGAAAATAAAACCCAACTGGAAGATAAGCCGTAGCATGTTTTTTCAAGATGTTTGTAATATGAGCCTTTCCCCAAAATAAGCCCCAGTGGAGATCGTCTGTCAGACAGACACATTTTAGTACTGTGTTTTCCCTAAAATAAACCCTAATGCATCTTTTGGAGCAAAAATTAATATAAGACCCAGTCTTATTTTCAGTGAAACACAGTTAATGCTCCATCTTTAAGGCATAACCATCACGTGTTACTACTAATTTCCCCACAACAATCCTGTGAGGTGGGTTGGGCTGAGAGAAAATGATTGCTGCAAAGCCACTTAGCTGGTTTTGTGTCTGAAGAAAAACTAGAACTCAGAGCTTCCATAATACAATATAAGATATTGTCATTAATATTCAAAGTCCTTCATGGTTAGGGCCTGGCTATTTAAGGGACTGCCTGTCTTATTTTGTACTCATCTAGCATTAAGATTAACAGGAGAGGCCCATTTGAAAATTGCCACCTGGTCCAAAACCCATCTTCCCAATATGTGGGAGCAGGCCCTAAGTTGTCCTTGCTATGCAATATCCTTTCACAGAACTGTGTTTAATACTTGTTCAATTGAGTTCTAGAAAATCTGTAAAGATACGATTTCAATACTATGTATTCTATATATTGAAAATGGACAGTGGTGTGTGTGTGTACATGTGTGCGTGTATGAGCAGCTCAAGCTGTATTCAATAGGGGAGGAAAGAACAGAAGCATCGATTAACATGCCTAATGTAAAAACAACAAATTATAGGTGGCAGGTAGATGGGCCTATTATGCACGCAATGGCCAAATAGATTAATAGTGTATAAAGGCAGGTATCTCTTTAATGGTTTTTACACCCTGACGATGTTAGCAGTGGCTAATGAAACCTAAATGAGCAATATATTTCAAAGTTCTGAAGATCTCAATGTCTGTTTCTTCTTTTATAAATACACCCGGAACTTGTATTTTTAGGATGTATGTATGTATGTATGAATGAATGAATAAATGAAACAGAATTTCATTTTTAATGTTAGCCAGTGTGCTCACAGTAAAAATGACAGCAAAGGTTATCTTATTATTTTATTATTAACTCAATCTGAATTTTTAACTTTTAATATTTGGGTTATTTTTAATTAAGTTAATTAATTTAATTAATCCTTGATGGTGGAATATATAGTGGTACCTTCATGCTTATTGTTAACTGGTTCCGAGCAGCGCAATGAGTACCCAAAATGATGAATATCACATTTTTCCCATAAAATATAACGTAGTGAGTCACAAGTTATAACAAACTGACTCCGGCAAGTTTTAGCTTCTGGGTTGGGTACCAAACAAACAATGAGTACCAGGACAAAATGTTCACATCAAAATGCCTTGAGTACCAAATTCAATGAGTTCTAAAGCAGTTGAGTATTAAAGTAACACTATATAAGGGCAGTGTTTTTCACATTTGTCAACTTTAAGGACATGGACATGGTGGCTAGGGAATTCTGGGAGTTGATGCTGGCTGTGAAAATATGAGAGTTGAAGATGCCAAGTTTAAAAAACATTGCTGTTAAGACAATTATAAATAGCAATTATAAATAGCAATATACATATAAAGCAATATATGTTATTTTAAAACATTTTCTCTGGATGCTAACCAGGGGTGGGATTCAGCTGGTTTGGACCAGTTTGGGTGAACCGGGTGTTAATTTTAATCTGGTTCACCGAACTGGTAGCTACAAGGACTGGCTGACTCCACACACCCTGCCCCTCCCCTCCCAGGAGTCTCCATGCAGCCCGTTCATCATGCCATGAAGTGCAGGGGCCGCATGGAAGCTCTGGGAGGGCGAGAAGTGGGCCTCCTGGAAGTTCTATTGAGGAAAGCCTCTGGAACCTGGAGAGAGCAAAAAACAGGCCTGCCGGAAGTACCGGAAGTCCAGAAATGGGTCCATTTCCGGACTCCGGATGCCTTCTGGAACCCAGGGGAGGCCATTTTTACCCTCCCAGAGGCTTGAGGAAAGTCTCCGGAGCCTGGGGAAGGCGGAAACACCCCCCCCCCGGTCCCCCCATCCTGTCACCATGGTGCAGGAAATTGACTAGGCCACATCCTCATGGACACGCCCACTCAGTAACCGGGCAGAGAAACTTTTCAATCCCACCACTGATGCTAATTCACTTGTTCTCTCAGTCAATGCTCATTGGATTCAGTTTTTCCCCCCTTCTATCTTCCCCTTCACTCTTTTTTTAACAAGCTTCTTTGACAGCCATAATCAACTTCAACCTTCAAGTTGATGTTAAACAGACCTCACCACGCCTGATGCTAGAGAATGAATCATCCAGTTTTTCAGATTCCCTCCAACTTGGAGTTACGCCCATTTGCATCAACAAGACTCTGTGGGCTCAGGTAGGTACCCTTATGCCTTTATCCAAACTGCCCAGAAGGGAAGGGGTGGGTCCCTTAAGAAGGCAGCATCAAGGGTAGAACAAATTTACATTTCAGTCATTTTAACCTTCTGGCCTTTTTGGACAAATCACAATTTGGGATGTTAATCCTGAGCCCCTTCCACCACTGTTAATGATTGGCAGATACTGTTAATCTTTCCTTTTTAAAAATAAAAACTTTTTGTAGTGTAAAAGATAAATTACAAGAAAAAAAGTAGGTAGAAAAAATGAATCAGTTGAGCCTGAGGGCACAAATAAACCTCCAAGTGGCCTCAATGACTCTCTTAAAAACATGCAAAGGAATATAATTCCTTCCATTCCCTGCCATCATGTCAAAGCTGAAGAAGCTTCAGCCCATTTTGGATGCAGGTAAGTACAGGGCCCTCACGGAGCTCGAGGAGGGCAAAAACAATTCTCCCAGAAGTTTCAGAAGGCTGGAAACGGGCCCATTTTCAGTCTCCAGACAGCCTCTGGAGCCTGGAAGAGATCGTTTTTGCCCTTCCAGATGCTCAAGGAAAGACTCCGGACCCTGGAGAAGGCAACCCCCAAACCACCAATGGTACAGTAGACCAACAAGGCCACACCCACCACCAATGGTACAGGAGACCAACTAGGCCACACCCACCATGGCCACGCCCACCCAGCAACTGGGTAGAGCAGGGGTCCTCAACCTTTTTGGCGCCAGGGACCGGTTTCATGGAAAAAAATTCCATGAACCGGTGGGAGCCTCCAGTGAGTGAGCCGAGTCATGTGGGTCGTGTGCGCATTCGGCCGTCACGTGCAACCAGACAGGAAAGCTGCCAGGGGTCCCGGGTGAAGGATCCTCGGCTGGGGCAGGGAAAGACGGGCTGCGTCCCAGGCAGGAAGGCCTGGCAGCCCCTTCCCCCCACGCAGGGTCCGGTGATGCCCCGTACCCCCTCCCAATGCAGGCCGTTGCCCCCGTCCTGCCCCTCGGGAGCACCCTGGCCAGCCGCCAGGATAGCGGAGCGTTTGCTACACTTTCCTAAGAGTTGCGCTACTCTCT
>JAPKID020003341.1:0-12458 GCA_026931265.2 Tropidonophis doriae
ATGTTATAGAATTTAATGTACAAGTTGTAGGTTTTATATTTTTAATAAAACTGCAAATAATTGAGGTGGAACTTTTTTTTCAGCCAAGTGCCACTCATCAAGGCAGTTCTGCCTTCCTAAATATTTGGTGCTACTGCTTTGGTGAATTCTTGACAAGAAGTTTCTTTTCCACATTCTTATGTACATATAGAAACCTAGGAAGATGTTCAGAATGATCTTCACCTTCAGAAGGTGGAAAGACCTTCACCAAATTTTCAAGGGTGAAAATCGAAAGTCTCTATATTAGAAATACCTATTTTTGATATGTTGTACTTTTTAAAAATTTGAACTTTAACAAAATGGAATTTTTCACCAGCTTCCTTTCATATAGCTATTTGTACATTAGAGTTTTCAAACCCCCTCCTTGATTGATTATTATAATATTTCTAATATTTAAATGCTGAAATAGTCAAATTTCATGAGAGAAATACTTCACCAAATAACCAGTTACCTTTACATAAAATGATTGCATATGAAAATCAGATATAATTCTTGCTGTAGGCTCTAAATGTCCACTTTTGCTGAGTTTGTCTAGCATAGACAATGTCCTTCTAGAGCCTACTGTTTATTACCTAGTTGACTGATTTATTAATTCAAGCTCTTTTTCAGTATAGGGTTAGTTGTGGTCAAGTAGAGGCTGACTATTTAATGTTAAATTTCTCTTGATGTGTCTATGTGTAATGGGAGTCTCTGACTGAGAAATTCAAGATAATAAAGGAATTATGGCTTGAATTTATATCTTTCTACTTATGCAAAACATACATAATACCAATACACATACATTTGCACACAAGTATTCAAACTTTTGAAAAATATAACCATTCCCTTTGAAGTGGTCTGAAGGAAAAGTTTAAAGAAAAACTATTTTGCTGTAACTTATAAGATATAAAAACTTTCTGATTAGGAACTCAGATTAACTTGAATACCACTTCTAACCTTCACAACCTTTGTACACTTTTAAATTATCAGTCAGCAACATTCTGCTGGCACTACTGATTGCCATTCTTGTCAGAAACGGCCACTTTTTTGGCTAAACCTGCAATGTGGGGATAAGAAGGATTCATAGATGTTGCATTTATTCTCTTTTATTACTCTGTTCCATTTCTATCATTGATGCTCTCCTCTGACTGTTGTGTTTTTTTCCCTAGAAGGCAACACATGTCTATAGCATTTTCTTTTAGCTGTTCTTTTAGCTCGCCAAAAGCATTTAAAAGAAAATAGCTGTGGTATTTCCACAAAAGCTACAGGATATGGCAAGGATATTAACATTTGTGTGTGTATGCTGTTGAGTCAGTCTTGACCCCTGGGCAAGTCCTTGCAGTTTCTGTAGCAATATCTTTGTAAGTAGTTTGCTGTTGCTTGCTTCCTAGGGATATGAGAGAATGACTGGCCCAGAGTCATCCAACTGGATTCATGCCCAGGGCAGAACTGGAATTCATAGTTTTACAATTTCTGGTTTGTGCCTTTATAACACTATACTAAACTGGCATTATGTTTTTGTGTAGCCCGATTTTTGGATATCATCAATCTTTAGGAATGTGCTTAGCTTCACCATCTGATAAAAGATTGCCGTAAATGGAGAGCCTTTGAACAAAGATTTGTATATATTGTGGTGAACATTTTGGAAACCCTGAAGCCTTTGTGTCGTTGAAAATATGCAATTCTAATTTTAATATCTTTATTTTATTCAGTGGTTCAATAGACGGCAACAATCAACTTGTAATCAAAGGAAGATTCCAACAAAAACAGATAGAAAATGTCTTGAGAAGATATATCAGTAAGTGTATTCTATAATTGCAGATTTATGCTGCTTCATTAAAAGTTTTTAATCTTGCTTCTTACATAAATATTAGTAGTGCCAAAATTACCACCTTGTAATTTCATTAAAATCTTCTGAAACTACCATATTTTTACTGGTTGTCAGAAAGGAAAAAGTGCTACAGTACATCCAGAAGCATCATTTTGAGGAATTACCTGCTATATCTTTGATTAGGTGGCATATAGAACAATTATAACTGAATGTTTGGATAGTCACGTTTGTGTGGGAAAATGCAAATCTTTTGTCTTTTGGTTATATACTAAAGATTATTCATTCTGGTTTTAGATGATGTAATAGTATTTTTGTTTCTATGAGTTAACAAAATGTATTGTTACCATATGGAAACAAATGAGGTAACAATTAAATTGAAGAGTGTAAAAGTTGTGTGATTATTTCCATGTTCTATTATCAGCTCTTATTGAAAGATTATAGAGGTACTCCGTAAAAGGTCTCAAGCATCTCCAATATAGAAGATTGAATAATGGGATATTGAAAAGGAAGTCTGGCAAATTTTGCTGATCATTTAGAATGCTTATTTTGTACAGTATGGACAATGATGTAAACTTAGTGAAAAAAGCTAATAGAATGGTTAGATTTTAGTCCTGAACAGACAGATGTTAACAGTGAACCATATTGATGTTTCCTTTCCCAATTCTGTACTAGACTGAAAAAAGGTTGACGATTAATACAGTCGTGACTTTTGTATCTGCCAAAGCCAAAATTCAATTTTCCCATCTTGTAAGCTGCTTGCAAAACATTCTGCTTCTTTTGTGTGATATAGAGGTGCATGCAGTAAATGGGCAGAAAAATGTATATTTTAAGGGGTGTTAAACCTTGCAATGAAAGAGATAAATACTCTGTTTACTACTTCTATGTTTTATAGTCTAGTAAGTTTGCAGTTGGTTTCGAAAATTACCTGTTCATGTAAATGATAAATGCATAGTGGATAAAAATGTGTTTACTATTTGTTTATAACTTCTTTTTGCTAATATAACTTATTTAATTGTTCCCACAGAGGAATATGTCACCTGTCATACGTGTCGGTCACCAGACACAATCTTGCAGAAGGACACCAGATTATATTTTTTGCAGTGTGAGACTTGCCATTCGCGCTGTTCTGTTGCCAGCATTAAAACTGGTTTCCAGGCTGTCACAGGCAAGAGAGCACAGCTCCGTGCCAAAGCTAACTAGTTGGCTGGTTGACCCTGAATTTTTGCGAAATGATCTGGGTGCAAATGGCTGGACAGGCTTACAACCTGAATGGATTTCTGATGTATTAAAAACAAGATAGTAAAAGCTGCTTTGCTTTGGGTTGGTCTGTGAGATTCTTGCAAGATCAGATCCTCAAGCTGTTGGCATTTGCTAACTGAATATTTTACCAACTGTCAAGTGATGAGAAGGAAGGTGCTTTTTAATCTGTTCATAGAATTCTGTAAAATGCAAGAGAAATTAAAGTTATTATAACAGTGACTCTTTCATTTGAATTTTTTGGTTTCTCTGTTAACAATAGTATGAATACATGCAAGCATCATGGCCAATTGTGTTATAAAAACATTTGTTGTCCTAATTAAGTGTATTGTAAAAGAAATGGGCACAGTTGAATTAATGTAATGGAACATATCATAGAATATTAAATCACAAATAGGTTCTCCCAGTTGAATATCTCCATGCATATAAGAATTTCATCATCTGGTTAAAAGGGACAAATCCCACTGACAAATGTGGGATTGGGTTTAGGTTAGCTGTCTGTAGCCAGCTTTCCTTTGCATTTTGGTGTTCACTTTCTGCATTAGGATGGTCTAAGAAAAAAAATTAAAATATATCAAGATGCCATATTAATGCATGTAATTTTGGGAAAACATTGCAGTGTAAATGCACATTATCATTGCCATAACCTATTTAGAGTTTTTGTAATGCTAGCTTTCAGTACTGTACTAAGAAAGTTAAATCTTTAAATTGTAAAAATGAATTATGTATGTATTACCCATTTAAATGAAAACAAAAAAGTTAGAAAAAGTTAGGGCAGCTATTAAAACTTAAATAATCTTACATTCCCCCCAGCACTGTACTTTCAGTTTTGGGAAAGGATACCCATTGTATGCTTTTCCTATCAGAGTATTCACCAATTTCAGGAGTGACCCAGAAACCAAACTCTCAGAAAGTTTGGTGAGCTTGATGCTGTAGTTGGTATCCATTTTGTCAGTTTTTTCAGGCCTTAAAGCAGAGTTGTTTAAGAAGGTTATTGTTTTCATTGGGATCTTTCAAAAGGGCTTTGGATAAATTAGTATAGAAATCATGGACTAAGAGGACCTGGGGCCTTAGCATTTGGGATTTTTGGCCAAGGATGTGGGAATAGAAATAAGTGGACATTTTTTGCAATTGAATATTATGAAGATAATCTTTATTGGAGCTGATGCTGAACAGCGTGGGCTCAGATTGATGGTGACACCAGTTATTGGTGAGTGATGTAAACAAAAGGGATCATACAAGCACGGGTTTGCATTGGATAAATTGGAACTTAAATGGCAAATACTATTTTTTTTCACAAAGTATAGAGTGATGTAAGGCAAGGCAATAAGTAAAATCATAATTTGTTATTTTGTTTTACTTTTTTTGTTCATGTTGTTAGCTGCCCAGAATTGCGGATGCAAAATAGGTGGCCATATAAACTGTTTAGATACTTAATGTATGGAATGAGAATTTAACTGGTGAATACTAAAAATGAATCTTGATGTGGTGGTGGGTATATGTGTAAAAATTACTTTCCTTCTGTGAAGAAGTTATGAAATAATTAGAAAAGAGATTGCAATAAAGTTATTAATACCTATCTCATTCTTTTTTGCAAATATTGTGTATGTGTCTAGTTAAAGAATTATAGAATCTGGAGTCAGCTGATGAATTTGAAAGACGGAGGAAAGTATATTCATAGTACATAGTATTCATCATTACCAAATATACAGATTGCTAAATTGATGTTTAAAGTTAAGCCCATAGAGCAGGCAGTTTTTATGACAATTACATGACCTCACCAGGAGTTTTGCCTCATATCCTATGTGTAGAATTCCTCAGTTGTCCAATGAGGCAAATTGGGCTGGATTACATAATACTTCAGTATGATCTAGCAGGATCCTTACATTTCTTTGCCTGCTTGCATATTTTAAAAATGTGATGCTTTTGAATTTCAAACTTTAAAACATTTGCAAGGTTTAAGGAAGAGTGCCTTTTCACTACTGTTTCAAGATTTCTGATTTATCTTACAACCCTTGTTATCAATATTGAAAGGTATTTGGTTAATGGATGTTAACTGTGATACTTTAACTAAAGTTGAGTCTAGAATCTTTGTTGGCATTGTAATTTGTATGTAAATTGACATTCAACTAAGTTTGCCAGGAAATTAATTTTTATATTTTCTCCAAAGGTTTTTAAGAATAGAAAAGTCTGAAGTCATTTTTTAAAATGACTTAAATAGCATCTGAGCTGTAATGAATGTTGGATGTACCTTATAAATTGAATAAAGCCAGGATCAGTGACTCTTGTATAATTTTCCAAATTGTGATTGTTTTCACAGGATGCTTTTGCAGACTTACCCAGCATTAGTTACACCTGCTCTTGTTTAATTATTTAAATAGAAAAAAAATATAACATCAGTATTGTTTCAAGACTTCTGGAAAACACAGAAGACTTCTCTAAGTATTGTTTGAAAGTTTATAATATACAAACCTTTTTGAAGCAAAGTATGTTTTTAAAAAATTTGGTTTGATTTCTGTAGCTGCTCATCTCAAGTGACTGAGCAGCATGCATTGTAAAAGCATTAACAAAATTTAAACCAATGTAAAATAAATATATATGAATGCAGAGTAAAATTATTGGCATGGATATTAATATAGATAAAAGAGGTCCCTTAAAACATTCCCAGTGGCCCAGATCTAGGCACAAAAGACCAACAAGGCCTTGGCCATTGTAATTTCTGAGGAAAGAATGTTCCAGATGGCAGGGGCTATAGCAGAGAAGGCAAGTCTCCTGCTCCCTGCCAGCTGACATTTCTAGAATACCTGTTATAGGCCCAACCTGCCTGATATAATACTTAACTAATGTAGTGTTTGCCATCTCTTCCATAAGTTGAGAAAATGTAGCAGCTGTGATGCTCCCAAGTACTACTATTTCAAACACCTGATCATATCCTGATGGGCGGTTTGCTTGAGTCTAGTTGATGTTCAGCGACATCTGATACCTTACCTTATAGAATGATAACTAGAAAAGTTTCAATGAATTAATATGGTAAAGGCAAAAAAACTTTGAGTCAACATTACCTTCTGTGCAAGGTAAGCATTGTGTTCTCAATTTCTGAATCCAGATAAGAACTAGAATTCAAAAATACATGGTCCTAAAAAATTATAGTTTAGTTAACATAAGTAAAAAGTTATTTTACTAGACTGAAGCAACCGGACTTTGTCCAGTTTACTGGAGCAACTGAACTTTGTTTTTCTTTGAAGACATTTCGCTTCTCATCCAAAAAGCTGCTTCAGCAATAAGTAGACATTTTAAAATACCACAGTACATATATCTATGTATTGGAGAAACAATTCTATTTTTCATTGCCTCATACATTTGAAAAATGAGAAAAAGTATGTTTGCAGGATTTTTATTCAGTTTGCAGGACTCGATTAGCAAATCTAGTCATGGTATGTTATGTTTAGATGTGAAATATGGGTTTCTGCCTACTAAACATTTTGACACCCCTATTCTGGCCCTTGTAACATTCTGAAGGCCGGTATAGTTGGTATTTCAAGTAACTACAATATAATAGTGAAGTGTTTGAGTCTAAATCATCCCCCCACCCGCCTTTTAAATGAATCTACTTCTATTCTGAGCTTTTAAATATCTCCTAAGAAAGCTGGTACTATTTTTTTCTTGTTTTACAATAAAAATTTCTAAAAATGGAGTGTTTTATCTTTCTGTTATTTGGATAGATTGTACATATTTTTATTGCCATCAATGAGCTCGTCTTCAGATCTGACCATGTTGCCAGCATGCCTCCTTTATAAGCTGCCCAGAGTCACCTTGAATTTGGTAGCATATGAAATTAGTATTAAAATGCATCATTAACCATTCTTAAAAGACATATTCATGAGGATGCACCATCTCCATTGCCATTATGAGGATTGCAGACATCTTATGTTTGTCTTGAGCTAGTCTGACATTGAGGTAACATTTTTCATCTGACTCAAGTCTTGCCATATGATTTTGTCTTTGATGTCTCTTTATTTTATAGAAATACAGTATAATACTTACATAGGTTCTCACAAATGTGTCTCCCTAATGGGCTGGGTAGAAAACAATGAAGGAGCCTCTTCTGGTTTATCTAGAAAACCTATGCAACCCGTATATCCTAATCATTATTTTTCAGTATGGGATAGGGCTGGAGTTTTTACTATGCTGTGAATTCCATTAAACCTAGTTGAATCCTATTAGTATCTACCAAGCTCCCCTGATATTTACTTTGTGATTATCTGCATCCACAATAGCAACATGCAAAAACTCATAGCAGCCATCAATAGTTGAAATTCTAAGTGTGGCTTTGGGGAATAGTTCTGCAATCCAACTGTGGGCAAATGTTTGTGAACCTTTTAGAAATATTTGCAATCCTGCAGAACTATGATAGTATAGCCTTTATTGTCATTGTACAAAATAAATACAGCAAAATTGATTCATGGTGCGATCAGGACTTAAGTTTTATTAATATATGTAAATGTTTTTAATCATGTCTTTATTGAGTATATATTATATATTAAGTCGACATTCACTGTTCTTGTGAAAATATATAAGAAGCTCTAGTATTAATAATAGGGTAAATTGAGATAGCTATTCCAATTTATGGGATGAATTTGAGAAGTTTTTCTCTCAAAAAGCCCAAACATTAGTCATTTCTATTGAAGCCTGTTTTTTATCATGCAGATTTGAAGAATGACTCATGCCTCTGCAAATCTCTGAAAAAGTTGGTGCTGAAGAGTCTAGAAAGGCATTAAAGCTTTCCCCCTGTCCAATCATGACTGACTCAAGGGTACAATGGTCCTCTCCGATTCTCAGCCGGTGGAGCCTGCATTGTCTTGAGAGATGCATCTGTCATCACTTGGCCAGCATGAAAATACAGAATGCAATAATTTTCTTGCTGAAGCAGTACCTATTTATCTACTTACATTTGTAAGCATTTTGAACTGCTAGTTTGGCAGCTGCGGCGAGAAAGAGCGTTGGTACTTACCTGATATGCCTCTTCTAAGAAGGTGGGGATAGCATCCATGAATGGGTTAACTCTGCCCGTTCTCTGATTGGACTGAGTCTGTTAAATAATTAATTAGCTCCCCTATATAAGGTGCCTACACTAGACTCCTCCCAGCTTTCGACGAAGAACAAGACACACAGACTCCAAGCTTTTATCCAAAACCAAAAAAACGACAAGTTTATTGAAAAAAACCAGAATTGGCAATGCAAAATAACTCCAAGACCAGTCTCCAATTTCCTATGAACAGGGTGTGGCCGGATGCTATCCCCACCTTAGAAGAGGCGTATCAGGTGAGTACCAACGCTCTTTCTCCAGAAGGTGGGGATAGCACCCAAGCCGGATTGTCCTTATGGGTGGGTAACAGAGTGGTCCGTGTCCCTTGGCTTATACACTGACTGCAGAACTCTGCATCCAAATGCTGCATCGGCAGACGCAAACTTATCCAATTTATAATGCTGTATGAATGGAGAAGATGACCAAGTGGCTGCCCTACAAATCTCTGCTACGGAAGCCTGCGATGCCCAAGCTGACGAAGTCGACGCACTGCATGTGGAATAGGCAGTAATACCCCGAGGAAGTCCTTGTTGAGAGGCCAGGTAAGCCTTACTAATACAGGATCTAATCCACCTGCCTATCGTGGATATCGAGACCTTACGCCCTACTGAAGGACCCTGAAAAGCAATAAAAAGTGATTCGGACCTCCTACAGCCAGCCGTTCTGTCTATGTAGGTCCTCAATGCGTTTCGTACATCCAGTGTATGCCACGCGATCTCCAATGGACAACTTGGATTAGGGCAAAAATTCGGCAAAACCACCTCCTGGGCCCTATGAAACCAGGAACCCACCTTGGGCGTGAAGGCTGGGTCCAGTCTTAATACCACTCTATCCTCATGAAGGGCACACAGATCTTCTCATACCGACAGGGCCTGCAGTTACGAAATCCTCCTGGCAGAAGTAACAGCCACCAGGAAAACCACCTTCAAGGTCAGGTATTCCATGGAAATGTCGAGTAGTGGTTCAAATGGGGACCTGGTAAGCGCATCTAGAACCGTTTGTAACTCCCAGGAAGGGTACCTATGAACCACTGGAGGTTTCAAATTCCCCGCCCCCTTCAAAAACTTTTTGACCATATCGTGCCGTGACAATGAAAAACCACTACCCCAGGTAAGTACAGATGAGAGAGCGGCCACCTGCCTCCTGAGAATGTTGGGGGCTAACCCTTTATCCAATCCATCTTGTAAAAACTCTTAAGATCTGTGCAACGGAAGCCCCCGTGAAATACACCAAGAGCAGAAAGCCCGCCAGGAAGCATTATAGATGCGGATAGTAGAAGGTCGTCTGGCGGCCTGAATGGTGTCCATTCAGGCCGCCAGATGGTCCATGGTGGGAAAGTTGTGCCTGCATCAGAACCTCCAGCCTCGGGGCCTGGAACCCACGGCGTTGATGAAAATTGCCTTGTGGTCTAAAGGTCCCCTGAGAGTAATCGTACCCCCTAAAATTGGAACCATAATCTAGTGGGCGATAGGACTGCCTCATCGTATAAGGGGCAAATTTAGGGAACCCTCTCTTCAGGGTGGAAGGCAGGACCTTACGCTTGTCCCTACCCTCAATGAGGAGAGGAGTAAGAGAGTCCCCAAACAAGTCGCCCCCTTGAAAAGGCCCAGTCGTCAGCTTCCATTTGTGGCGGACGTCAGCTAGCCATTGTCGAAGCCACAATAATCTGCGGGACGCCACCGAGGAAGTCATGGCCCGAGCGGCGAACTTCGTCGCACTCAAGGTGGCATCTGATGAAAACTGCGTCGCCGCTATGACCTTGTTGAGGTCTTGGTGCGCTCTCGTATCAGCAGGTGGGATTCATGCCTGGATCTGCTGCAACCAGGTGAGGCTGGATCTAGAAAAGAAAGATGCCACCGTGGCTGCCCGAATTGCCCAGGCCGCCGCCTGGTGCCCTCTATGCAAGGTCTGGTCCGCCCTCTTGTCCTCTGGACTGAGAACCTCCTCCTGTGAACCCGGCAAGTTGGAAGCCGACTGCAGGGCGGAAATTGGTGCATCCACCGAAGGCCACTGCAAGAACTTATCGAGGGACCCTTCCACACAGTAAAAACGCCTGTCGAAAGCCGAAGGAGCCAGACCCGCCGTCGGGCCCCCCCACTGCCGTTGCACGGCGTCCAAGAACAACTGAGGGATCGGAATAGTCTCCGCTTGCTGCGTACACTCTCGGAACCAGGCACTGGTGGAAGTAGAGGGCGTGGCTGTACCTGAAGTCCCCAGTTGGCTCCCAATGGCCGAAGCCACCTTGGCTTTGGCTAACAAGGTATCAAAGAGTTCAGGGGGAAAAAGGCCAGTCTTTTTGGGTTTGTCTGGTGTGGAGCTTTCGTCATCCGAGAGAGCACCCTCCCTGAACTCACCATCATCAGACCCCACGGAGGGACTACGGGGTAGCTCTGTCACTGCCTCAGCAGCCACAACTTGCTCTGCCCTATCCCTCTGTACAATAGTCCTTGTCTCAGCAGGCTGTTGATGGGCACGCTCCTGTAGGCCCGCTGCAATGCCCTGACGTATAGCCTCAGAAATGATGTCAGGGAAATAAGAGGCCGTGGTAGTTGCACTGTGGGGATTCAAGGCTCCATAAGTCTGCCACTCTCTTAGGTTGCCCATCGAGGTAGGAGTAAAGTAAGCCTCTAAGCCCCTGGTGGGACCACCCGTTGGGGCCACTGGGCCCTGGTGTGAAGCCTGTCCCCAAATCCCTGAGGTGTCTATTGCCAATAAGGGACTAAAGGGACCAGAAGAAAGGTCTCTGGCAGGTGAAGGGACAGCCAGCGCCCCATAAGGAGTGGATCCCCTGACTGCCTGCATCCCTGTCTGATAATCATTAGCTTCTAAGTGTTTGGTCTTAGCTTTTGCCTTGGAGGGCTTTCGTGCCTTTTCCCCTTTATGCGGCCTGCTAGAGTATCTGTCGGGGTCCCTGGCCTTGGTGGCGGGCACAGCAGAGGGCGGTGGTGTAACTTGTAAGGGTGCCCCCTGCGTGCCCTTCTGGTTGGTGCCATCCTATAGCTCGGATGAAGGCCCAGTGGCTTGCAGTGTGCTATCAGCCATGCTGCACTCGAGTAAAGTCGCAGCATCTCAAAGTTCAAATTAAAATGGCGAACGCAATTAGTGTTGCAGGAAGAGCCCTTCTCAAAATGGCAGCCGTTTGAAATCAGACCACAAAATGGCCACTCCCACTGCAGCGCCCTTCTCAAAATGGCACCCGCCTGATATTTGTCCACAAGATGGCCGCCCCCAATACAGAGCCCTTCTCAAGATGGCAGCTGGCGCGAAAGGGATACTTGAGCACAGCTGTCAAACACAAGATGTCGGCCGGCGGGAAAAACCGTTGGAAAAGAACGGTCCCGCTGCGAATCGATCACTCCCAGTCTTACCAGGCCGCTGTGCTGTCTGAAGATGTGTCCAGCCTTGCGGCGGTTCAAAGCCGCCCGTGACCCTCAGACGCGCTAGGTGCCCCTCGTCACCTCAGAACTCAGCTGCTGTTCAGTTTAAAATGACAGGTGGTCAAAGAATCAGCTGTTTCGGGTGCCGATACGGAGCGCAATGGCCCCAGCAGGCCACCGGCCAGTTTAGTGAGGGCAAACCGCCTTAAGGCAATCGTCTATAGGCAAGCCTCTCAGAGGCAGACGTAGCCAGTACAGAAGCAGCAGAACGGCTCGGGCTGAAAAGCCCACAGTAGCCTCAATCGCAAATAGCTGTCAATAGCGTGTTGGGACAGGCTGTCCTTTCCTTCTTACTCACAGAAAAAAGCTCAAACATTGATCACAAATCAGGTTTTGGAAAGCTTACGTCCCAGAGTGGACTGAGTTGAAGCTGGGAGGAGTCTAGCGAAGGCACCTTATATAGGGGAGCTAATTAATTATTTAACAGACTCAATCCAATCAGAGAACGGGCAGAGTTAACCCATTCATGGATGCTATCCCCACCTTCTGGAGAATGGGAGCTCACATCATCCAGTGCTCGAGTCTCAAATTGGACTGTTAGTTACAAAACGTACCTAAGATTTTTGCCTTCATCAATCCATAGGAGGATAGTCATTTTTTTTTAATGTTACTTTTCCCATGAATGGTCCAACAGAAATCATTCCAAATGGGAAAATCATAATGTTAAGTCCTCACACTTACGACCGGTGCCGGGCAGAGTTAAAGCCTAGGATGATGATTGGCTCTCACATATTGACTCTACGCGCGGGAGAAAGTGCACGCACTGATTGGTTCCCCACCTGACAGATGTTATATAAATAGCTGTCAAGCAGCTAAGTTACCTCAGTTC
>JAPKID020003342.1:0-12457 GCA_026931265.2 Tropidonophis doriae
ATGAGAAGGTTATATAGAATACAAACACCAACTTTCTTTTATTTATTTCCTCTGTGACTAAAAACCATCCATCAGCAGAAACAATTAAAATATTGACGAGTTGTGGCAAAATAGTGCATTTTGTATAATTCTTACCCTGGTAGTTTTTTTCCCCCCCAACCTGAAGTGTTCTTCTTCTCTCTCAGCCAAATTTAAAATGGCCCAAGTTTTCTTGTGTATGTAGCTTATAGCTTACATTCAGAACTCTGAGAAACGTATTTCCTGAAATATTATTCTTATTGTAAAGTTGGCTGATTTTACAAAAGGTAATCCCAATTCTCATCCACCAGATAAAAGTTCTTCTTAGAACTGTAACATTTTTCCTATATTCATGGAATATGGAAAGGGGAAGTCATGCTCTAGACCAGGGCTTCCCAAACTTGGCAACTTTAAGACTTGTGGACTTTAACTCCCAGAATTCTCCAGTCAACATAGCTTAAAGTTGCCAAGTTTGGGAACCCCTGTTCTAGACAGCAGTCTCTGTGTTCCAGGGCCACATTAAGGTCAATTGAGGCTCTAAACCTGATAATAATAATACTCTAATAATACTGCTCCTCAATGTCTCCATTGCTTAGTTGACAAGACATTAAGACTTAGTAAGTGCTGAAAACTAAAGTTGAGTGTGGCAGTGAAAGAATTAAAGACATGATTGTTAGGGAAAAAAACCTCTATGGTGCCCCCTCTTCCTTGGTACCCTAAGCATGTGCTTATTTTTTCTTATTGGTTAATCCAGGACTGTTCTGTTCCAGTACAGAAAGTATGAGTACCTATGGAAGGAAATCCTGAAGATGTGGCAATTCAAACTGAATGACTGAAGAGGTGAGTGATGGAAAGTTCACTATCCTCAGGTAGTATTTCCAGTGAATACTATTCATCCAACGAAAGATGACTGTGGGGTCATTTCTGATTCTGTGTTGTCTCCTTCAGTGTCTGGTGGCTGATAGAAATCTTGAATCAAAATGGAGTTTGTATTCTTCCACTCTCTATATTTTGTGGCTGTTAGCTTATGATCCTCCAGCAGCTGGTTTATCATGGCCAAATCATGTTCTTTGCACTAGTCAACACAAGAAGAAAAAACAAGTTACTAGAAGTAGACTTTGGGACAGATAAATAATCCAAAAAGGAATAGGGAAGACATAATAGCAGTGTTCCAATATATCAGGGGTTGCCACAAAGAAGAGGGAGTCAAACTATTCTCCAAAGCACCTGAGGGTAGAACAAGAAGCAGTAGAACTGAGGAGAAATTTCCTGACAGTTAGAACAATTAATTAATGGAAGAACTTGCCTCCCGAAATTGTGGGTGCTCCAACACTGGAGGTTTTTAAGATGTTGGATAATCATTTGTCTGAAGTGGTGCAGAGTTTCTTGCCTAGGCAGGGGATTGGACTAGAAGACCTCCAAGGTCCCTTCCAACTCTGTTATTCTATTCTATTCTATTCTGTTCTATTCTATTCTGTTCTGTTCTGTTCTGTTCCGTTCCGTTCCGTTCCGTTCCGCTCCGCTCCTTTCCATTCCATTCCATTTCATTCCATTCCATTCCATTCCATTCTAAGTCTTCTTGTGTACATACCCAATATTCAGAAAACCGAGAAAACGATCTCTCAAATGTCAAGTCTCCTGGTCTTTCCACTACTTTTTCTTCAAAGAAAAACTATTTCTCATAATTACTAATAAGTTCCCTTGTTTCAAAAAAGAAATCATTTCACAATAGAGAAAAATATTTTTAATAGTTGCTAAATATCCTACTGGTTGTAATAGTTATATTTTCATTATATAAATAATAGAATGCATTATAAAGTAACTAAGTAATTGGGTTTATACAAAAAGCTAAGCTATAATCATATATGCATGTGCATATTCACTAACCAGAATTAAAATTAACTACATGCAGTCCACCAGGTGAACGCAGCCATCACTGTTTTCACTAGTCTGATTAAGCTGTTCATTCATCCAAAAGTTTTCCTTTTCAATCCAAAACAGTAGAACATCTCTCCACCATCAACCTTTACCTTTAAGGTACTATTCAGAGCTCGGATTTTATGAAGTTTCTCATTTACAGAAGGGTTTTTGCTCCTTTTGATAAAGGACTTTCTCAACTCTTTCTTAGTAGAAGGTCGCCGGTCCCCAATTGGAGATAAACTTGCTTGCTCTAAAGACTTGTATAGTTTCTCCATTTCATCCACAGAACATTTGGTGCGATCTGCATGGGAGATAAAAGAGAGGAATCTGTCATAGAGTGCAGGTGAGCTAGATTTATTTTTAAGTAAAGCATGTTCAGTTAATGGGTCCTTCTGGTGGCCTGGAGGAAATTAGGGAAAAAAGAACTATATGAATTATTTTGACATTCTCACCCATGAATTGTTCTGCGAACATACTGGTTGAAGAATATTATAAACAGGACTCAAGATTTCAGGTGCAATAGCCAAAATGTACACATATCAGAAATGACGCATTAATGATGGATGTCTCTATTCCAACAATTTATGATTGAATTGTCTGGATCTTTACAGGGAACATTTTCTCCACTTAGCAGTATAACTGGGCCTGTGATTGTACCACATCTACTATTTTATTCTTAACAGTAATGTTATAATACAATGGTGCACCTCAAACATTTGTAATTAAATGCTCCATAATATGTCTGTTTCATATATTTTATAGAATTATGCAAATATAAACACGCCATAATTGTCCTTGAATAAAGGCTAAATTCAGCCCAAAGCTGAAGAAAATGCCTTAACGCTAGCAAAATAAAGCCTGTAACACTAGCTAATATGATGTGGATGACTGAAAATCTCTATAGATTAATAGCCAGTATGCTATTTTATTGTTTTGTTCTGACTGATCACTTCATTAAATGTGACTCCGTTTATTGTAGGAAAAATCCAATGTGAGCGAGAGTTAATTAAGCAAGAGCCAATCAAGCAAATTTTATATCCACAGCTTGAATGAGAATAGGTAGGGGAAAAATGTAGAATTTCTCTGCATGATGTTAATTTCAACTTTTACTGAACATCTGTCTAAAGTTCACAGTTAAAGAACTGAGGAGGCAGTTATCTTTGGAACCTTTATGGTCCACTGTCTTTATTTGAAGTATACCAGGGTTATTTTTAGGTCTTTTCTCTGATATAATCAATCACCTTAATTTCTTTCAAAGCTCTCTAGAATCCTCCAAAAGGGAGTAGATAGCATTGATATATTAAAGCCTTATTTTTCAACTGGAATTCTTATAAAGATCTCACCAAAATCTAGTGGAAACAAGGTGACTCTGATCTCTATACTTTGAAATGCTTTCTTCTAGACCAGTGATGGCAAAACTTTTCAACACCGAGTGCCAAAAAAGGTTGTGTGGAAACATCGTACACGTTTGTGCTTGTCAGGACCATGCTCTGGAAAAGCCAAATTTCCAGGTTGTAGTTGTATGTACACCCAATGATCAGCTGACCAGCATGCATACACAGGCCAGTTTTCAGCACTACCACATGCGCAAAGGGATCGTGCTTTGAAAAAGCCAAACTTCTGGATACTGGCACGCATGGGCACCCAACAATCAGCTGGCTGGCGCGCATGCACACATCAGTTTTTGGCACTACTGTGAGCGTGAACAGCTGATGACGCGTGCCAGAAACCCAGAAGGCAAACAGGCAAGGCCACGCGTGCTGGGCTACATGGCTTCACATGCCACTTCGGGCATGTGTGCCATAGGTTTGCCATCACAGTTCTAGACATTTAAACAGCCAATTCCCCACTGACAATGTGCAAAAATATTAGAACAAATTATTCCAACATGCTTTTAATCAGGGTTGAGCGTTTCTAGTGACTCTCTAAGAATTTCTAGACGTTGGATGACTTTGGATCGATTTCATTTATTCCCACTTTTTCTTTAGACCCTCAGGAAGTGCCCTTATCACTAGGAAAATGTTTTGGCCACAATTTTGTTTTTAAATGAAAGACCAGGATGATATCTCACTTGTATAGAAGGGCCATTCTTAAATTCTAGATATATCTCCCATCTTTCTGCATTTCAAGGGTACCTAGAAGCTTTTGTCTATCTCATTTGCGTCCATTAATTTCTGAAAATCAAGTTTTAAAATTACCTATAGCCATTCCCTACCAAATATAGATATCTTCTAATGAGGCAATAAAATACAGGGAAAAAATGATTGGACATAAAATGCATTGGGCCTCCCTATAGCAATTGTCTGCAAGAGGTCTATAAATATTTCAGAAAAGAGGGTGTAATTGCTATCATAGCTGAACTATACAACATAAGTAAGGCCCATTCTGTTGTAGTTCTGTTTCATGCTCTACAATTTCCTCTTTGTTTGTTATTAGTTTTTATATCCTCCTGTTAAAACCAAGTATATGAAACTCCCATCAAATGTAAGAAAAATTACAGTGACTAGTTGTTGCTTCTGTCTACCTATTTTTTAGATTAGAAGCAAACCTCTGGATTAAAGATTCATGTGCCAATCCTTGTTTATAGTTTTACAGTCAAACAATGTTTGACTGGGAATTCTGGCTATTTTTTTACCTTGTGCTTTGTTGTTGTTTTCTTCTTTTAATAAAGTTAGCTAGTCAATCATGGCAGGCTGATTTACCCTCTTTTTTCTCTAGTCATTTATCCAGTATTTTTTTTTCACAGAAGGAAATAATACAGGCCACATAAATGTTTGCATGTATTGAGTGTGTTTGTGTGTGTGTGTATGTTACATCTGTGCTGATAAATAAATAAAGGGAGACTAGTATAGATCTATTTCAAGCTATTTATTTCTCATCAACTAGCCATACCCTTACTGGGATTTGAACCTGGGAAGTATTACAAATTAGGTAGCTGTAATTGCCACTATGCTACAGGTTCTCCTCCTTGATCAGCTGAGCCAGGGGGAAAAGTATATATTGTGTCACAACACCCTGATATGCCCCAAATATGGGAGGGAGCCGAACTGCTTCCCTTTTCTATCTTTCGACTCACCCTAGGAGCCATCCAGGGAGAAAGCTATTTTTTCATTGTTGCGTTTATGCTGATAATACAAATTTTTATTAATGATTTTTTATTAATTTTAATTGGGGTTTGTTTGGTTTTTTAATTTTATGAGAGGCCAAATTGTTTAATATGCTTTTACAACTGCTTTTTAACCTTTATATATGTTTTACTTTGGCTGTACACCGCCCTGAGTCCTTCGGGAGTAGGGCAGTATAAAAAACTAATAAATCTTAAACCTTAAATAAATAAAGGGAGACTAGTATAGATATATTTCAAGCTATTTAGCTCTCATCAGCCATCCATACCCTTACTGGGATTTGAACCTGGGAACTATTACATGTCAGGCAATAGTAATTGCCACTAAGCCACAGGTTCTCCTCCTTGATCAGCTGTATAAGTATATATTGTGTCACAACACCCTGGTATGCCCCAAATATGGGACGGAGCAGAACTGCGTGTGTATGTGTGTGTATGTGTGTTTATTTATTTATTTTAATTAAATACATGTATTTAATTTAAAAAATTAAAAGGGTGTATTTTAATACATGCAAACATTTGAATTTTAAGTTTAAAAATTCAATAGCGTGTGAAAATGAGCATTCAATAGCGTGTGAAAGTCCTGTGATACTAGTATTTGGTTTCCTGCTTCTTGAAAGGCTTCTAGAATCATTTCACACTTTTTACTTTCAGAAGACAACAAGCAAATGATTCTATTCTGTTACAAACTACTTAAAGCTTGCCAACAGAATAATGTTCTCATGTTCAAAATTGCAGTAAACCCTCCGTATAAACAGAAGGCAGAAAGGATACATTCATCGATGTAAACTGTCTATGCTGCAATTATTCATTATTTTGACTTGACGTCTAGTGGGAAAGTTTGTCTGCTATATTTGAAGTCTTCTAAACCAAGTTATTTTTAAATCAAGAAAGTAACATGTATAGAAAATATAGTCTATTGCTATAGGATTTTCGGCATGTTGTTAAGAATTGTTAAACTGATAGTAGAAATGCAGCTGTGTGGCAGAAGCAGCTTCTGGATTGACTCAATCCAGTTTATTTATATAGACTGGAGTTATGGATACATGTATGTGATTATTCTAAATAGAAAAAGAAACACTGAAAGTTCCAATATATACCATATATACCATCCCTAGGAAGTTGTATTAATATAGAAAATCTAGGATTACACACAAACATTAGTTTTCTTCCCATCTCTCCTCCAATTAAGGATGCCAGTCTGGGCAACCAAAGCAGTTTTAGTGTTTTATCTTAGTCTGAAATGAAAGTTAAATGGCCTTGGTAATTGGCTTCTTTTAAGTATATCTCTACATCCAACTACAGAAGCCTTGGAAAAAGTGAGTAATCATGAGCTATTCCAATTTAGCTCCAGACCTGAATAAAAGCCAGGTCCTCAAAATTCAAGGAGAGCACTTTCTTTCCCGATAATAGGTATAACTCTTTTCTTAACTCAGAAGCCAAAGGATTTGGATCTTGGCTGAATTGCAATAAACGTGAAGGCTATTTTTCAAAATGATTGGAAAAACAATACAACTAACTGGATTTTGCAAGTACAAGAGTATTGGGCTCCATTTTATTAAAGTTCAGACAATTTTATAGGGTGGCTGCCTGCTTCCAACCAGAGAAAAATGTTTTAGCTGCGATGAGTCAGATATTAAATCACCTCCTGGGAAGCTTTGAACAACACTTTCTGTCCAGCAAAATAATGTGCATTCTTGGAAATGCTTATTTTTATTACAGTACCTATCTTGTCTTCCTACCTGCATGTATTTTTGATTCTGACCAATGCTTTCTTTTTTATTTGCTAGCTCTTTTGCTGCAATTAAGCCTGAAATTATATAAGTTGTGGGAGTTGTCAAGCAAGTCACTGTGTAACCATACTCAATTTGATGATCTTTTTACTGGTGGTCATTAAGTGAATGTGTGGTTGTTAAACAAACCCATTTTTACAATGGGCGGTTCTTTAGCCAGAAACCAGAAAATCAAAAAGCAGCAAAAACTGCTGAATACCGTGATCATGTAATAGTAAAAACACTTAGACTTGTATACCACCCCATGTGCTTTACAGCACTCTCTGGACAGTTTAAATTATTACTCCCAACTATCTAGGTCCATGATGGTGAATATATGGCACGAATGCTAGAGGCGGCACACAGAGCCCTCTCTGTGGGCATGCACACCATTGGCAGCTGCTCTTTTGGCTTTCGGAGCACACATGCACACTGACCAATGGCTCTTCATGGGTGCCAGTGCACTGAAAACGGCCTGAAAACAGCCAAAAACCAGGCCATTTTTCATTCCATTTTCTAGGCTGTTTTCAGGTAATTTTTGCACTAAAAACAGTCCAGAAAACAGCCCACAAAATGGAACAAAAACAGCCAAAAAACAGACATACGTACGTTGGAAACCAAAAGACCAGCTGGATTTTTGGTTTCCAATACTCTTTCACGCACACATGCACACACCTTTCAGTTTGGGCACTTGGTGCCAAAAAGGTTCGCCATCACTGATCTAGGTTCTCTAGCCTTGGAAGGATGGAAGGATGAGTCAATCTCAAGAGTCAATCTCCAACAGGGTTAAAGCCAGACTGTGGGCTTTTTGCCTGCAATACTACATTCTAACCATTGCACCACCAGGGCTCCTCCAGGCTCATGTAACTGGAGGTTCCGGCAAATGGCAATATAGGCTATTTGCCAAGTACCACCCACATGACTAAGGGGGAGGGCATATTCGGAACTCCAGAACTGGATTCTAAGTACCTTGTGTAAGGTGGGATGTCCATCTGTTGTGGCTCAGCTGGCTCAGGATGAGCTGCTGATAGATTCCTCTAGTGAGGAGTCCTATGAGTCTGCTCTAGAGGAGGAGGCCGAGAGTGAGAGAGCAGAGAGCCTGCTAGGCATCAGGAGGCACCTGGGGCTTGGTGTAGTGGGGAGGAGGAAGCCCAGTTTGTCCCTGATGTCAGGTTAAGAAGGATTGAGGGGAGGCAACGGCAATTAGCAGAACGACGCAGTCGGAGATATCAGTAGCAGCTGCCTAATTGACCGACCCCTCCCAAGATGCTTTAAAAGAAATCCTCGGTACATCGAAAGGTTTGCAGGAAACAATTTAGAGAGATTATTTCAGAGTCAGAGAGTTTTTTCAGAGTTGGAGAGTTTGGATCGTGTTATCTTCTAGTCAAGGTTAGTTTAGGCAAGCTGCCAAATAGCAGTCAGTCTAGTCATTTGTCTTGTGTTGGGAGGGAGTCAGAACAGTTCACTATATGCTAAAACAAAATATCAAGCACTTCAATGAAGTGTTTGATCAGCTTTACCGCCATAACCACTTCTCAACACAAGGGATTTTTTTTTTGCTTTTAAAATCTTGTGGCTTTTCCCCATGCCCAGCTATAAACATCCCACAAACCTTCATAGCCACCATTACCATGTTTTGTGCAGGAATGTCCACAGTTAATGAGTGTTTCCTCCAGCTAATCAATAAGGAAGTACAAAAAGAAAACAACCAACCCTGCCCTTGCATGTGTTCAAGTCATGTAAGTCTGCAATGAAGGAAAATAAAAATACAAATGAAATCAATAAGTAAAAATTCTCAAAGTCTCCATGTTAAGCAGGGGTGAAATGCTCTGAAGTCTGCTACCGGTTTGCTTGCGTGCGCACCACAGGTACTAAGAAGCCATTTCTGAGCCTGCAAAGTAGAACAGGAAGGGGGGCACAGCTTTGCTGCGTGATTTAGATTTGCCAGAAAGCAAGATTCCCTGCTTTCATGCGACACAGCTGATTGTCACACAGCTAATCATCGGAATATGTTTTTTACTTTTTAACACATTTTTTTGTTCGGACTAGTAGTAAAAAAATTCTTTAAAAAAGTATTTAAAAAGTTCTGACGATCAGCTGTGCCGCGCAATCTTTGGAACTTTTTTAAAAACTTTTTTTGAGCATTGTTTTACTTCTGGTTCACCTGAACCTGCGATTCAAAAAAATGCTTTAAAACATTTTTTTTTAAAGTTCCGATTAGCAGCTATGCAACAATCAGCTGTGCTGTGTGATCGTTGGAACTTGTTTTTAACTTTTTTTTACTACCGGTTCAGCGAACCAGCCAAAACCAGTAGTATTTCACCCCTGATGTTAAGATATTAGTAAAGGGAAGAGGCAGAAGCCACAGGACCACAAGGCAGGCATTGGTAGGAGCTTCCATCAATGGAAAAACACTGCACCCTCCTAAGCTCCATATGGCAAAAGCATCTCAAATCATAAAATATCTCTTTTCTGTTCTGAGATTTTGGGACAGTAGAGGTACAAGAAAATAGACTTTATGTCTAAGGATAAGCCTATCATGGAGAGAAAGGAGTGCAGTGCCTCAGAACATTGTGCCCAAAGCTTCCTGTGAAAATGCCTTGGAACCCTGTTGCAACCCTGACCTTTCAACCCATCACAATAAAGTGTGTAGGTGAGTAGGCGTTAGAATTGTTATGGAAATGGAGAAATATTGTGTGAATAAGTTAGAGGTCGTGTGAGGATACTGTAAGTTTTTCTAACTTGATGCCTGTGAATAAATGGCAAGAGGGACCTCATGAAAGAATGTGAATGTTTCTTAGTGGCAGCGGATGGCCTTCTGAAGTGGAAAGTCACTGGGTAGGTGGAAATCTCAAGCAAGAGCTGTAATGTGCTTGAATTTATGGGGCCAAGTGTGTTGCTAAGTATGGGTGCAGCATTGATTGTTGTAGAGTAGTTATTTCATGATTTCATGTAATAAGAGTATAAACAACCAGAGATATCTCCAGGAAGATGACTGCATACAGGTCAGTGGTGGGATTCAAAAAATTTTACTACCAGTTCTGTGGGCATGGCAGGTGAAGGATACTGCAAAATCGTCATTCCCTCTTATTCTCAAAATTTCTGCAATCGATTCTCTAGAACCTGTCAGAACTGGCTGAATACCACCTTTGATACAGGTAGTCCTTAATTTATGGCCACAATTGATCTAAGTTACTTTGTTTAGCACTGTTGTAAGCACTGTCACTAAACGGATGGTTTCAATGAAGGACTACCTAGATCTGAATTCTTTCATGCTGATCAATACATTTTTTAATTACTCCTTCGTCGGGACATCCTAGCTTCAAAGAAATAAAGCTATCTTTGTTGAAGGAAATAATCCTGAAACACTTGGAGCAAATGTTCTAGAATCTTTTTCTGGCACAGCATAAGAATTTTTTCATTTTGTGTGCTTCTTCAGCTAGTTCCCCAACCTTATCTTCTGTTTTGGGTTTTGCCCCATGGGCAACATTCTAGCCCCATGGGGACATTCTACAACAACACTGGTCTGATCCAGCAACAAAATCCTTGTTTTCAGATATTGTGCTTGTAAGCTGAAATGATTAAGATACATTAAGTTCTAATATTACCGGAGCACATATGGTTTTTCCTTAGTGGGCCTCTAAGCTGTGAGCCCTATGACTGAAGCATATGCGCAGATATCAACCATGGAACTGATTTATGGTAATTTATATGGAGGCGGAGGTACAGTATATCTCCATGTTTCTGCTGTACTTTTGCATTTTTTGCAGTCCTACTAAAATATTAAGATCGCTTCAGTTTGTATTAAATGCTAGTTTACCTCTAGTTTTAATATTGATTACAAGAACATTCACACAGTCTCCCCCTGTGTTTATAACAGGTGCTCCAAGTAGGTTTTATTGGGAGGAAATGTTTTACAGGGTTAAGAATTGAGAGTACTCTTGGGGTTTGCATGAATAGCAATAGCACTTAGACTTATACACCGCTTCACAGTGCTTTACAGCCCTCTCAGGAAGTCTTTGACTTAGGACCACAACAGAGCCCAAAATGTATGTTGCTAAGTGAGACATTGGTTAAATATGTTTTGCCCCATTTTATGACTTTTCTTGCCACATTTGTGAAGTGAATACTGCAATTGTTCAATTAATAACACGATTGTTCAGTGAATCTGGCTTTTCCATTGACTTTGCTTGTCAGAAGGTTGCAAAAGGTGGATCACACAACCCCGGGACACTGCAATCATCATAAATGTGAGTCAGTTGCAAAGCATCTGCATTTTGATCACGTGACCACAGGGATGCAGCAACAAGTCATAAGTGTGAAAAATGCCCAAAAGCCGTTTTTTTCAGTGCCATTGCAACTTTGAACGGTTACTAAAATAACTGTTGTAAGTCAAAAACTACCTGTAGCTTCTTTGCCTGGTCCAGCTTATAGGGATGATAGTAACTTGTTCTGACACCCCTTTCTCCGACTAATACAAGACTGGCTGCTTGCGACTAACTCTCTTGGCTGCTTGCCTGAATGACTCTGAACAGATACGAAGCTTCCTAACTTGACTAAACATGAACCTGAAAATCAACATGACTAAACACAAACCTAGAAATCCAATGTTGTGCTCTGCAAGGACTTCCTTAGCAAAGACTTCCTTTTAAACCCTCTTGGGAGGGGCCAGTCATTAGGCAGTTGGGACTAATTCAAATCCTACGAGTTCGCTTCTGAAGCCTCCTTTTTTCAGCCCTTCTCAATCTAGCATCAGTGACAAACTGGCCTTGATCATCCCCACTACTCCAAGACTCAGGTGCCTCCTGATGACCTGCTGGGCTCTCTGCTCTCTCAAGGTCGCCCTCCTCCTCCAGAGCAGACTCATAGGAATCTTCACTAGAGGAGTCCATCAGCAGCTCATCCAGAGCCGACTGGGCTACAACACATTTCTAAATGTTTTGAGCTATTTCCTTAAAAAACAAAGCCATTCTACTCTCAAAACCCAAATTAAACTTTCATTTTTGTTTCAATTTTTAGCACAAAATCCAGAAGGGGTTTCCAATTGGAAATGAAACTAGATCTATTCCTCTCTTTAATCAAAACAGTCAGGTTTTCTGATCTCTGCCACTTTCATGACGGTAGACCTATATTTTACAAAGGTGCTGTTTTTAATCTGTCAGCTGCCTCCCCAAAAAATGACATTGCAGGGTAGGACCTTAAGAGGTGATAATGACCACCTTTCATCAGAAGTGATCTGTTTTCCAACTCTATTTAATAACTGAACTCACCGCATGCTAAGATTAGAAATTATTATGTTGAAATCCAAAATGACAAAGCCGATGGATTGCATCTTAATTTACAGCAGGGTGTCAAACTCAATTTCATTGAGGGCCACATCAGAGCTGTGCTTGACCTCGGCGAGCCAGGTGGGTATGGCTGACTGGATGGGCATGGCCAGCTTCACACCACTCACTAGGGATGGTCAACTGGATGGGCGGGGCTGATTGAGTGGGCAGGGCCATCTTGATGCCACTCTGTTGTGATGCCCCAATGAAAGAAAGAGTCTGGAGCCAAAGATTGGATTTGGTGGAAGGCACACTGCTCAAGGGCAGAGACCTCGTATTTATTCTTGACATGGTAC
>JAPKID020003343.1:0-11046 GCA_026931265.2 Tropidonophis doriae
TTTTAATTGTGGGATGCTTTTAGGAATTGGTTTTAGTACAGGGGTCATTTGTTTAATTTGGTTTTTAGAGAGGGTTTATCTTTTGTATTTTGTGTGTTTTTTAATTCTTCCCTGTACGCCGCCCCGAGTCCCTACGGGGAGATGAGAGCGGGTTATAAATAAAATTGTGAAATTGTGTGAAATTGTGAAAGGAGCAGAGCAATCAAATGGTTTTATTTTAAATCAACTACTGCCTCAAAGATAATGCTACCAAAATATCATTTCATTGTGGCTAGAACAATTTTTTAAAGAAAAATATCATGAGAAATTAGCATTCAAACAATCATCAAACAGCTATAAAATTTACTGAATAAATAATAGCATTGTTCACAATTTGGAATATACATTCAACAGAAAATCAATTTCATTGCTGGAAACCTAAAAATGCAGCAGGGAATGTTCAACAGTGAAACAATGGGCAAGATAGACTGCTTAATCTTTCCTACACTTCCTCCTACATCTCTCCTGCCTCCAGTTGCTTTTCTACAGAGGAGATTCCTGATACAAATTTGCTACATAACTCAAGGAAACATTTTGGGTAATGGGAATAGTGGTGGGTTGCAGGCAGTATGCCCCGGTACGGGCGTACCGGAGCCTGCCTGGAGCACTGGGTACTGTTCTAGTATGGTGCTTCGGAGGGCCCACCCACCCTCCTTACCTGTCCTTTAAAGTCTTCAGCACTTCTGTGCATGGCGCGTACAGTGCCTGTGGGACGCTCCGCCATGCAGTTGGAGCGTTGCGGAGGTGTTACTGGCAAGTACGATGCATGCATATGTGTGCGTGTGCACCACGCGCATCCATGTCAATGACGCTGGGCCCCTTCCAACCGTACCAATTGGAATGGAATCCGAAACCCACCACTGGATGGGAAGTTATAGGCATGGCTTGTATCTCCTTCACTGTTCAGATTCCCAGTCAGTTTGTAATCTGGATCCCTAATTTCAATCCATATAGTTTCAGCCTGAGTATGTGATCTGATAAGTTGTTTTTATAATTTTTTGTTCATTAATCAAAATGGCAGAGACAATTCCATTTATACTACAGATTTGGGTATGAGAATATAGGTATAGTATTTATTTCAGGTTTTTGATAAAAATTCTGAGCTCAGATAAAGACTAATTTTATTAGATTACATGATTCCTTCCATTCTATCCATTAGGAGAAAAAATAAGTATGATTAAAATGAAATCATTATTCTTAAAATAACACACAATGCTTAAAAATGGAAGAGAGAAGTGCCAGAAAAGAATATTCTAAACAAAGTAGTATACCTAAAAAATGAACATCTAATAAACTTACCTTTTGTAGACTAGTTGGATTCAATTGAGTTTTGTCAATTATTTTTATTGCAACCTAGAAAAAAATAAAATTGTTTAATTTCTCTTAACCGTAGTTGTATTACAAAGCAGAAATATTTGATTGTTAATAGCATATTACTGAATGAGCAAATTGCACAAAATCAATGCAATGTCAATAGTAATAGTAATAGTAATAATGGATATATTAAATGCATACAGCAGTCAGCTGCCAGTGATTCTGGGCAGTGTACAAATTGTTTAAAACATTAAAGACAAGACAAACAACAAGAGACAAACATGAAGAATAAAGATGACAAGGATGAAAAAACAGGATTGGAAAAAAGGAAAACAATTTATAAAATCTAAAAAGAGATTATAACAGAATCTTTCTTCAAATCCCCTCTTCTAAATACAGGCCATGATCAATATTTGCAATATTTCTTCTGCAGTAAAGACAGGTATTCGTTACAAACAATGGAGACTTAAGTTGTTACCTAGTACACAGAAAGTGATCTCCCCTGAATCTATCTCTCTTCACATGCAGAAGATATAATTTATTGAATCTAGAATTCTGATAAGTAGCAATATATTTATACACTTCTTCGCCATTATGAATACTCTGCAATCGTGACTTTCATTGCACCAAACGGAAACATTTTAACTGGTCAAGTTAAATCACAGTGGACTCAAAATTCTGAATTCTATTTTTTCTTGTCTAAGTTGCTGGCAAGAATCAATCAATCAGCTTTAACGCAAAACATAGTTCAAACCCCTCTTTATATAAGCCTTATTCCCCTGATTCAACTTCATATCCAACACAGGTATCCAGAACTGTTGGAAACTGGGCAGCATATAAATTTAATAATGAAATAAAAATAAAATATATGTGGACAATGACAGGTGTGCCCACCGTTCACACAAATGTGAGCTGGAGCAGTTCTGTGCATAGGTGCTTGCCCACCATTGCACAGAACCATCCCTCCCCCCTTGGTCCCAAAGCTGGAAAGGTTAGGGAACTCTGTTCCACAGCATCTGTATCACGTGGGCATAGTCAAGCAGCAAATGGATTGTTATTTTTTTGTATCTGCCTTTCAAAATGATTGAAGGAAGAGTATTAAATTGAGATAGTAAAGGCCTTTCTCAGCTTAGATATTGTAATATGGTTCAAGTATTTCACCAGTCTGAACAGATATGACTGCCTGCTAAGGAAAACATTCCTGGGCAGCAGAGACTGTGCTTGCTGTTTGTGGAGATAAGAAAGAAGACAAATGAACATAAAGTATCAACCTTTGTATATGTATTACATATGTGTATCTAACTGGTTGCAGCACCAAGATATTCTACAGCTGCAGAAAGAAACTGAAAAGGGGAAATAAACGATGAATTGGGGTCATCCATTTATGAAAAATGATTATAACCACTGACAGCTGATTTTAGAAAAAGATTATACAAGTGCATAGGTGATATGGTTATTAATTGATAGCAGCTAATATCACATTGTCCACTACATATGCAACCATCTCTAGTATTCTATAATTTCTAGGGAACTGTTGCATAGGGTGCTCCTTTCTTCATATTCTTGAGATCCTTTGGCATCTAATTGGCCAAAATAGAAAAGAGGATATTGGAATACTGGAGCTTGTCCTAATGCAGAAGTACACATTCTTAACTGAGCAACAGAATCCAAATTCATGTTAATCACAGATTTTTAAAGGATATATAAAGATGTTTTACATAAGTACTGCCAAGAATATATATGAAATAAAGAAAGCTACATGTCAAACTAATATTTCTATAAAAGGGAATGTTTAGCTTCTCGTAATGAATACAATTTATTTGGGTTTCCTAGAACATTAATTTTTAATAGTTTAATTTTACTTTAATTTACTTTAAATTTTAATTTAATTAATCATTGTCCTTCAAGGTTCACAGCTTTATCATGGCAAAGGAGCTTGTGCAGCTCAATGAAGCTATGAGCTGTATTGTGCAAGGCTACCCATGATGGATAGGTCATAGAGAGAGTTCTGAAAAAATATGGTCCACTGGAGAAGGAAATGGCAATCCACTCCAATATCCTTGCCAAGAAAACCCCAAAGACAGTATCAAAAGGTTAAAAGATATGATGTCAGAAGATGAGTCCTTCAGGTTGGAAGGTGTCCAATATGCTATTGGGGAAAAGCAGAAGGTGATTACAAGTAGCTCCAGAAAGAATGAAGCAGCTGGACCAAAGCTGAAAGGTTGCTGAGCTGTGGATTATCTGATGGTGAAAAGAAAGTCCGATACTATAAAGAATAATAGGGCTTAGGAATCTTGAATGTAAGAGTTATGAATCAAGATAAACTGGATGGGATCAAACAAGAGATGGCAATATTGATCATCGACATCTTGGGAATCAGTGAACTAAAGTGGACGGGATGGACAAATTTAATTCAGATGAGCATTATCTACTACTATGGGCAAGAATTCCTTAGAAGAAATGGAGTAACACTCAATAAAAGAATGGGAGAAGCCTTTCTGGGGTATACATTCAAAAATGACAGAATGATCTTGGTTTGAATCCAAGGCAAACCAATTAACATCACAATAATCCAAGTCTTTTCCCAACCACTGATAATGAAGAGGCTGAGATTGACTGGTTCCATGAAGACCTACAATACTTTCTAGAACTAACACCAAAAAAGATGTCCTTTTCATCATAGGAGATTGGAATGCTAAAGTAAGAGATACATTTTCAAAAAGTAACTGAAATAACAGGCAAGTTTGACCTTGGAGTACAACGTGAAACAGGACAAAGTTTGGTAATGTTTGTTTTGTTAAGAGTTCTATCAATACGACATCCTGGTCATAGCAAACCCTCTTTTCCAACAACCCAAGAGTCGACTCTGGACATGGACATTGCCTGAAAACAGATTATGTGCTTTGCAGCCAAAAATATGGTGAAGTTCTTCAGAGTCATTAAAGACAAAACCTGGAGCTGACTGTGGCTCAGATCATGAGCTTCTTATTGCGAACTTAAGGCTTAAATTGAAGAAAGTAGGGAAAACAACTAGGTTATTCATATATGACATAAAGCACATCCCTTATGAATAAACAGTGGAGGTGAGAAATAGATTTAAGGGACTAGATCTGGGAGATGGGGTGCCTGAAGAACTAGGAATGGAGATTTGTAACATTGTACAAGATGCAGCATCTAAAACCATTACAAAGAAAAACAAATACAAGACAGTGAAGTTGCCATCTGATGAGGCTTTACAAAAGAAGCAAAAGGCAAGGGAGAAACAGAAATATATACCCAACTAAATACAGATTTCCAGAGAATAGCAAGGAGAAAGCCTTCTTAAATGAGCAATGCAAAGAAATGCAGGGAGGATAGAATGGGAAAGACTGGAGATCTCTTCAAGAAACTGGGGATATCAAACGAACATTTCGTGCAAAGATGGGCAGAGAAGCAAAGAGATGAAGAGAAGGTAGCAAGAATACCCAGAACACATATACAAGAAAGATTTTACTTCCCCTGATAACCACAATGGTGTGATCACTCACCTCGAATCAGACCTCCTGGAGTACAAAGTCAAGTGGGCCTTAGGAAGCATTACCAACAACAAAACTACTGGAGTTGATAGTATTCCAACTGAGCTATTTAAAAATCTAAAAGATGATACTGTTAAAGTGCGGTACTCAATATGCCAGCAAAAGATCAATTTACTTTCCAAACCCAAAGAAGGGCAATTGCAAAGAATGCTCAAATTACTGCACAATTGAGCTCATTTCACACACTAGCAAGGTTATGCTCAAAACCCTACAAGCTAGGTTTCAGCAATATGTGAACCAAGAACTACCAGAAGTACAAGCTGGGTTTTGAAGAGGCAGTGGAACTAGAGATAAAATTGCCAACATTTGCTGGATTATGGAAAAAGCAAGGGAGTTTCAGAAAAACATCTACTTTAGTCTCATGAACTATGCTAAAACCTTTAATTGTGTGGATCACAACAATCACACCAATATGGAAGTACCAGATCATTTTAGTGATTTCTTGAGAAAGCTCTATGCGGGCCCAAAAAACCCCTGTTAGATTGGACATGGAACAAATGATTTATTCGAAATAGAGAAAAGAGTGTGACAAGACTATATATTGTTACCTTGCTAATTTAACCTATATGCTGAGTACATCTTGTGAAATGCTGGGTTGGATGAATCACAAGCCAGAATTAAGATCACAGGGAGAAATATCAACAACCTCACATATACAGACAATATCACTCTAAGCGAAAACAGTGTAGAGGAACTAAAGAGTATTTTGATGAGGGTGAAGGAGAAGAGTGCTAAAGTTGACTTGAAACTCAATATTAAAAAAAATAAGCTCATGGCATCTGGTCCCATCACTTCCTAGCAAACAGAAGGGGAAGAAATGGAAGAAATGATAGATTATATTTTCCTTGGCTTCAAGATCACTGCAGATGGTGACCACAGCCATGAATTTAAAAGACACTTGCTCCTTGGGAGGAAAGCTATGGTAAACCTAAACAGCATATTAAAAAAACAGAGGGCATAGATAAAGGTCTATATTGTCAAAGCTATTGTTTTCCCAGTAGTAATGTATGGTTGTGACAGTTGGACCATAACGCTACATGGTGAACAATTGATGCTTTTGAATTGTAGTGTTGGAGAAGACTCTTGAGAGTCCCTTGGACTGCAAGGAAAGCAAATCAGTAAATCCCAAAGGAAATCAATGCTGACTGTTCTTTGGAAAACAGATAATGCAACTGAAGTTCAAATACTTTGGCCACCTAATGAGAAGAGAGGACTCATTGGAAAAGACCCTGATGCTAGAAAGATTGAAGGCAAAAGAAGGGAATGGCAGAGGAATGAGATGGTTAGATAGAGTCACTGATGCAATGAACATGGATTTGGAACATGGAAACTCCAGGAGACAGTGAAGGATGTGCTATGGTCCATGGGGACAGAAAGAGTGAGACATGACTTAGGGACTGAACAACAACCACAGTTTAATTTAGCAATATTTAATCAATCTTTTAGTTGTACTGTTTCAGGCTAAAACATTTTGTTAGTATTAATTATAGAGAAAAATACATCCTGTTAAATGTATAATTCTATCCAAAGTTCATATTATTTTAATTATTAGAAATGATTATATTACAAAAATTATCTTCCAAAATCTAAAAACAAAAACACCAGTACAAGACTTTACCTCTCTGCCAGTAAGGATATGTCTGGCCAGTTTCACTTTTGCAAAATTTCCCTTTCCAATTGTCTTAAGGAGTCTGTAATTCCCAATATGAGGCTGCTCATCTGCACAGGAAGCTATAGAATTCCTACAGCGAGCCCCAGACCGACCAGTTCGGGAGGAAATTTCCTGTCGTCCTTCACTGTGAGAGGTATGCTATAATAAAAATAGAAAAAATTAGGATATAACGTAACACAATAGACTCGAACTCATAATTAAGTTGATATCAGATTAGAAGACACAGAACAAAATATTGTTTTGAAGTATGTTCAACTATTACAGTTTTTGTTAACAGCTGGTAATTCAGACAGTTCAAGTATATGTTATGATAGTCAAATTAAAACTTTGATATTTAAACAGAAAATATTTATGTTAATAGTTTTGGAAAAGCCAACAAGCAAACACTTGATTTTTTGCAGACTTTTGTAGTCTGCCTATTGAACAATCTCAGTAGCTAACAAGAACAAGATGGATTACACATGGATTTCATATTTTGATTTCTACAATTTTCTTTTAAATGCAGTATGACATAATAGTATTTTTACTGAGCAGACACTCTTATTGAATAGTTTAAAACAGTAATACAAATATAGGCATTTCTTGCAATGATCTGGAGATATTCTGCCGGTTTCCACCATATTTAGTATGATGTAAAGCAGAGGTGGGTTGCTCCCGGTTCAGCCCAGATCGGCTAAACTGGTAGTGGCGGCAGTGGCAGATTCCGCCCACCCGCCAACGCTTCTGCGCATGCGAAGTGTCATGCTCATATGAGAGAGCACCAGTAGCACCGGGATTTGAAACCCACCTCTGATGTAAAGTCAATATCTTGCATAATTATTTAAGGTTATTGATAATATGAACTATAGCACTTTTGTTCTGTCTGCAAAAAGAAAAAACTCCAGTGATGTGCTCAACCGCTTTTTAAATGAATCTTGGAGATAAAACTAAGTCATTATATTTATGAATCATTTTCCACTATTTTTTAAAGTTGGATATGGAAACTTCATGATTTCCAAGGAAAGTCAAGTCCTCCCTTCTTCCCCACAACCACTTTTAAATAAAATTTTGCTTAAAGAAGAAATTTCAAAATCTTGAAACAGTATTATATATTAGGTTGGTCCCAATACACATGTCCTGTATGACCTTGGATTTTGGAATTCTCATTAATGATCAATACTACATTATTCATTTATTCCTTCATTCAATTTATATGATTGCCCAGTTGTCAAGTGAATTTTTATTTTATTCCCAGTCAAGGAGTCTAGGCTCCATCTATGTAATCCTTTTGTTGACAGAATAAAGCACATTTATTCAGAAAACTTTCTTACTTTTAAGCTGACAAAATAAGTTTTATTTTAAGGGGAGTTATTAGCTTCTCTCAATGATTTGTGTGTGTAGCAACCATGTATGGTCAAAATATTTTCCCCAGCTTTTTAATAATCTAAATTACACAATTTATTGTATGCACAAACTGGCCATTGCAATATCATACGCAAAACAAGCTTTTAGACTTTACAATTTTGATTCTATTATTGGGATTATAACTATTATTGGGATTCTATTATTTGATTATTTTATTGGGATTGCTATATGTACTATGAGTCTTTTCTTTACAATAATATTTTAGCATCATTGTTTCTTCATATTCTTCCTTATATTTACATTTAGTATTTTCTTAATTTTTTTATTTATTTAAAACATTTATAGAACTGCCTATCTTCTATCCAATTCTGGGTGGCTGCCAATCAAAAATTAAAACATATAAAAATCAAAGTAAAACTATAAAACTAAACACCTTAAAACATTTACAACAATAAAAACCTGGTAACAAGTCAAACTTCTATATGTGCAGTCATAATCTTATGCCAGCACTTGGGGAAAATATTTTACAATTAATTTCCTATATTTTACAATTATTCATACTATTCTATATGTCCTCATAGTGCCCACAAATATCTTTCCAATTCTTTTTCTAAACTGATTCACTAATTTATCTATACGTTAATTTCAGTGTCATTGTTCTTTCTACAAAATAATAAACAATACTGTAATGTATTGTAAATCTAAAAGCAAGTAGATTAAATCTACTGATATATCTCTAAATGCTGTGCAACAATTTGCACAACATTTGATCAGGTTTTGTGCTTTTCGTTATCTAATAACAGCAATACTTAAATGAATTCACTGTCTCCAAATTTAAGTACTTTAAATTACAGAAATACTGATGATAGGGTAAAGTAAGATGAGTTTTCATGAATATCATTTTATACTTAGTACTGATACTAAAATCTGATTTCTGTATTGGAATGTATGCTCAGAAACACCATTATTATTAATTTATATGATTGCATGCCTGAGTTAGTATTCTGGAACTGGCTTCAGCTGGAAGGCTTCAGGGCTATATTAAAAAAACAAGATCCTGCAAGTTTCAAATTGGCTCATCCCAACATAATGACTTCTACAAAATCATCAACCTTCATTCAGTGATTGAAGTCACTTTTTTTAAAACCATTTACAAATGTCAATGTATCACAAACTACCAAAGAAGCTATCCTTGAATACTTTTTGCATAGTGTTCCTTTACTTGAAGTGCTCCATTAGACATAATTAAATAGCCCAGGATTTATCTTTTAGCCAACTTAAAGAGTCATTTAGTTTAGCAATTTATGCTAAATTAATTGAATTATAAAATTTATATAGCTACCCATCTTATAACCAACTCGGGGCAGCTCTTAATCAAAATTTTTAAAAAACATAGTGTGATGCCTTGGTACTCAACTGCTTCAAAACTCATAGAATTTGGTAGTTGAGGTTTTGTCATAAAAACATTGTCGTAGTACTCATCCTTATTTTTTGTACTTGATGCGTTGTGATAGGAAAAGGGGGACAACTGTGGAGAATGGACAGGAAGTCAGCTATGCCGGGAAGGTTGCTGACTAAGAAAAGGGATAGATAGAAAGTCCTTCCTGGCCAAAGCAAAGGATCATGTGTCATGTGATTTGTTAGTCATTCCTTGTTTTTGGTACTTATCGCAGCTCCCATAACCAATTAACAATGAGAACTGAGGTACCATTGTACAAAAATATTAAAATTATTTAAAAAAAAACCTGGTGCCAAGTCAAACTTTTAATACATAATCATTTAATTTTATCCCAATAGTTGAGGGAAAAGCCAGGTCTTCAGAAGCTCTATGGAAAGCTAGGAAGATAGAAACCTGCTAAAAGCCAGGGGACAGTATAGCGGCTACCATAGAAAAGAGCCTAACATCACTGGCATACTGATGATACTGAATCCTGTACCGATGGATGATCTCCTTTAGTAGTTTCACCTTAAAAAGGAGCTATGAAAGGCTGAAGCCCTGGGGCAACTCACATTGAAGGAGCCTAGGTTCAACCATTCCTTCCTACCAACACCAACTGAGACCAGCCATGGAGAAAGGAGAAGAGTCATCATAACAGTGTCTCACACTCCCAATTCTCAAAGCCGATCCAGAAAGATATCAAGATTGATGATACTGGAAGTAGCTACAAGGTCCAGGTGGGCCAGAAGAGTCACACCACCTCTATCTCAAGCCCTCCAAAGGTCATCAACAAGTGTGACTAATGCCATTTCAGTTCTCTATCACCTCCAATGGATCTCATTAACTTTCAATTAAATAAACATTATTCAACTGTTTCTACCAGTGACAAAATATTTTGAGTACATCTAAGAGTCTTAAAATCAAACTGCAAAGAAAGCAAGATACAGAATAGAAAACGGACATTAAAATATTCTAACAATATTTTTTAACAGAAAAATGTATGCAGAGTATGACTTAAAGTAAGCATACATTGAGAAATCAGCAACGTGTAGGGAAACATAAGTAGCTGAGATAAAAAGTGACAAACTCCTCTTATAAGAATCCAAAGTAAAGAATTCTAGATAAATTACATAATCCTAGATAAATAAGAATTGTAAATTTCACAATTATTTCATTATTCTTTTTCAAAACATCCAAGCTTACAAAGTATTTTTGGAAAGTATTGGTGATTTTACTAACCACCTCCTTCTTAGCAATAGGATATAATTTTAGTTTCTGGTGATCTACAATCAAATCAGCAAACTAAGAACAGAGAAATAAATTTGATAGTTAATATATTCAGAAGAAAGAAAAAAGCCTGTTTTATGGACAAAAAAAATAACCCACCTTTTCACAAAAGTTTTCCCCTACAGATGTTCCAGCATCCTTTTTCATTAAGAAATAGGCGTAGTGAAAGTAAGAAGAGAAAAATAAATAGAAATAAACTTGTCAAAGGGGCAATTGAATTTTATTAGAGGGATATTTATATATTCTTTTTATTGAAACATATTTCAAAAAGTTATAATAAGAACACATTAACAACAGTTAAAAGAGGACATTATCATTAATATGCATGATAAACTACTGGCTATTCTACAGAAATATTAAGAGCTCAACAGTTAATA
>JAPKID020003344.1:0-12457 GCA_026931265.2 Tropidonophis doriae
TTTACCATTGTTTTAATAGGGTCTTAAATTATTTTAGCACAGGTTAAACTTATTTAATTCAATTTTAAATCTATTCACCTGATTGCATTTATATGTATTTTATCTTTTGCCATCCCTGTGCACCACCCTGAGTCCCAATCGGAAGAGAGTGCGGTATACAAATTAAATTAAATTAAATTAAAGAAATAAATAAATAAATAAATAAATAAATGCATGCCATAGGTTCACCATCACAGATATAGACAGTGTATTCTTATATGCTAAAACAAGGAAGTTTGAAATGGATCTTCTATAATTAGTATAAGAAGAGTGTTGTTAATTTCCAGAATTCATGCCTTATTTCTATTTCTGTTATTTCTATTTTTCATTTTCTCCTTTCCTCTTATTTTTATTCTACAAATGCTATAAAAGTATGTATGTGTGCAAATGTGGCAGGATTGTTGAGAAGTTGGTTGTGCAACAACTTAAGAAGGTCTTAAATGAAATGGTTTATCAAGCCCTCTTTTAAGTTGGGCTTCAGCCTTGGTTATGGGATTGAGACAGTATTGTTTGCACTTTTTGATGACCTCTAGTGAGAAAAGGATGTGGATAACAAATCCAACCTTGCTCTTCAGTGCCATCGACCATAGTATCCTTCTGAATAATAGCTGTGGGGATTGAGAGTGGACAGCACTGTAGCAAGTTGGTTCTATTCCTTTCCCAATGGCCTTAATTTGGTCTTAATTTAGGGCAAGACGTCCTGCCCTTGGCCCCCAATTTTTGAGTGCTTTGGGGTTTGGTACTGTTTTTACTCCCATTTAACATCTACACAAAGCCACCAAGTAAGATCATCCATTTAAATCTTCACCCCATGAAAAAGACATTGCTGCCAACATCCTGTGTAAGTGTCTGGAGGCTAGATGGGGCACAACAGGCATTGACTCAATTCTCTTAAGAGTGAGTGGCTTGGGATTTTGGGATCTAGGAATTGGATGAAGTTGCATTGCCCTAGACCAGTGGTTCTCAACCTGTGGGTCGGAACCCCTTTGGGTTCAAACAACCCTTTCACAGGGGTCGCCTAAGACCATTGGACAACACATATTTTCGATGGTTTTAGGAACCGAGACACCAATTTTATGGTTGGGGGTCATCACAACATGAGGAACTATATTAAAGGGTTGCGGCATTGGGAAGGTTGAGAACCACTGCCCTAGACGGACCCTGCATACAATTTGGACATCCTTCTGGAGTCATGACTATAACTTAAAGAAGAGGTAGCCATCGTGTCTAGGAAGGCCTTTACACAGCTTCAGATTGTGTGCCAGTTGTGCCCATATCTGTATCGGGTGGCTCTACACTATCATTCATTCTGTGGTCACCTGTAATCCATCCACCTATATGGATTACTGTAATTCAATGGGCTGCCCTTGAATAGTATGTGGAAGCTTCATTTGGTACAAAATGTAACGGCAGCTGTGTGCACACCTAGATCTCATTTGCTGGTAGCCAATGTATCCTGGTTTGTAAGTAATCAAACAATACATTTTATCAGAGTCAGGAAAGCAGTACTCAAATTTGTTGACGTGGTATATGGAATTCTGGTTTTCCAAGGCTGCTTTACAATTCTGTATGCTTGTTTAATCCAGAAAAAAAAAATCAGAAATCTTTCTCAATAAGCTGTCCTATGCAAATATTGCTCTACTTAAGAGCCACTATTGAGCCTGGAAACTTGGTCATTGAGCACAGTGACAGTTAGGTGAGATATCACATCGCTATTTCATTTAATGATTGCAATTCTAGTTGTTAAGTGGAGCACTGGGGAAAGGGCCAGGCCTCCCAGTGTAGTGGGATGGAGAGAGAACCTGACTTCCCCTCCCCCCAACTGGAAGATCCGGGCCCTCTCCTCATTGGAGAGAATGACTGCAATCACGATGGTATGTGCTAGCCTTTTCCCTTCTAAGAGGGGCAAATGCTAATATTTTCACCCGTCAGGGAAAACATGACAGCACATGCCAATATTTGTCCCCCTCTGGCAGGGGAGACACTAGCAAATGCCTGCATTCTTAAAGGCTTAAAACAGTGGCATTCACTAGTGTTTTCCCAAGATTTTATTTCCATTCCTTCAACACCAGGGAGGATTTCTCCTCCCTGTACAGAGAGGATGGGAAAACATTCAATGTACTGGGGGAATGGACCTCAAATACAGTTGTCCTTTTACTTGCAACCTTCCCTTCCCTCTTCCTCATTGATTTTTTGGGGAAGCCAACAGAAAAGATTGCAAATGATGATCATATGATTCCCAGGCATTTGGCAATTAGTCATAACAGGTTGCCAATTGCCAAAAAGCAATTTTGTGATGAGGGTGGTGGTGGTGAGTGGGCTACAGGTAAGTGCTTTACAACATTTTGCATGTTGTAAAGCACCTGTGAACATAAACTCATTAAAAAAAATTTGTCATAAGTCAAGGACCACCTATATAAATGAGAGGAAAAGAGCATTTGAGTTCTATTTACTTCAGTTTATAAAAATGTATTTGGCAGTATTATGTTACAATTCTGGCCATTTCACTGTAGAGGAGACAGAGAAGATTTAATTAAAAGCTAGAACATGACAAATGCGTAATAGTTATGAGTATATTTGAAAAAGTACTATAGAGGAAAGCCTAAACTTCAACCTTTCTCAAACTTGCTCGTTCCTTTCAACCTTTTATAAGTAATTTACTTTTTATTTTCCTCTTCCCTTCCCCAGAAACAAACCAGAGGCAGTAGAAGTAACATTCGCAGGTACGTTCTCACTTTTTAGTTTTAAAAAACTTACTGGTGTAAAAGAAAGAGAAATGTTCTGAGCAAGGTTGCATAAGCGGATGCAGGCACCAATTACGCCATTGATTACACTGTTAAATACAGTGCTCCAGGGATGTTGGTAAAACTCCACTCTACTTTTTCCTACAAAACAACCATCAACACCCAGTATAACCCAGTCTCAATAGCTGGGTCCAGGAGTCACCAGAACCAAGCCCCCAAACAGAAAGAAAATCAAAGTCCACAAACCCAGCACAGAGATTGCAAAACAAGGTCCGTCAACCACAATCCAGAGTCCACAAAGCTAAGTATGCCAATCCAGAGGCTGAAACATGAGTTGAAGCCAAAGTTTCCAAAAGTCAGGGGAGTGAGTATTGAGACAAACACTTGTTCTTGATAAACACACCTTTCCCAGCCTCTGTTTAAATAACCCTGAAGCAGGTATTCCTTGTGAGAAGTGGTGGGGCAACCTTGCAAGCCTTGCAGATCCCCTCTGAGCTTTCCTCTGCTACACTCTGTGCCTGTGGATCAGATAGGGGAGGGGGATCTATTGTCTCTCATTGCTACTGCCTATCTATAGCCAATCATTTTATAGCCTGCGCTCATGAAGGCAGACAGCTCCCCATCTGGTCAAACATTTTCCCCAATTGTCAGAGGGGCCTGCGACAGCATTGTCCATTGACATGCCATCCCTTTGGATCATCCTGCTTCTGCCTTCTGCAATCGAGTTGTTCAGCCTTTAATCTGAAGGCTTTGGATATGTTGGAATATATGGTCCACTATGCTAGTCATTGCTTACTATGACATGAATTGTAGTTCAGTACAGTTGAAAGACATAAGTTTGGTGAAATTGATTGTTTTGACACTAATAGATATGAAACATAAAGGTGCTCAGTTATCTTGATCATTTCCTAATTCACATTTCTTGAATTAACATAGGGATTGAAATGCAGTCGCCCTTTATTATTCATACTCTAAATTTTATTTTTTTATTTTTATATCCAAATTGCATATTAATATAGAAAAATACATATCTAAAGAAAAGTGCAAAGAAAAAGGCATGTTATACACACACACACCTCTTTTGGGCACCAGCGACTGGTTCCAATGGAGAGAGGGTTTTCCACAGATCAGAGGAGGCGTGTTTTTTTGTGCTGCCTGCATCCTGCGGATGGGGCGTTGCTTGTTTGCATGGACTGGTTTCTGACATGTGGTGGACCGTTGCTGATCCATGGACCAGAGTTGGGGAGTCCTGAACTAGAAGAAATATATTGGATTGATTTGTCCATCCTTATTATATTTCAGTTTTAACTTGATTAATTATTTACAGGCAATGGGTTTTTATATATTTTTATAGGTAATGGGTACACGTAATTGGTTTTTTATTTCCATTTTATAGACTCTGTACTGATAACAGATTCACAGTGTAAACAGTTATTTTGTCTTCGTTTAGATATATATGCCTATATATATGCAAGCACTTCAAATTTTCAAATTTTTGATCCTAGATTTTGATGGAGTCCTTTACCATATTTCCAATCCAAATGGTGATAAAACAAAGGTTATGGTCAGTATTTCTCTGAAATTCTACAAAGAGCTCCAGGAACATGGTGCCGATGAGGTGAGATTAGATGTATTGCATACCTCTTATATGAAAGCTTCCCCATATTCATCAATTAGTTCTTTGTAAGTTAACCATGATGTCATCAATATTGTCTCTATTTAAATGCATTTTTGCTATTAGTATTTAAGAAAGTAAGTGCATTAACTTCATTGCTTCCTCCACCTTAAAGTCTTTGGGGGAGGGGGTTGGTCAGATACGAATTTTTAAGGCAGTTAAATAAATAACTAAATAGATGCATCCAGCGAAGGAGTGTTTTAAAATTTTGATTTGCATAAACAAAAGATAAACTGGTGTGCACTTATATAATCAGTAATATAAAATACGTAGTAGGTAGATATAGGTAGCTACATAGGTAGATATTACAACATTTAGATTGGCAGGTCTGACTCAGTTGTTTAGGTGCAATATTTCTGAAAGCATTGCCTTATACATTCTCTTTTTCCTGACTTGCTGAAAGTTCAGTGCTTTCATGCCCCCCTTTTGTAGAACAATAGATACTTGTGTGTGTGTTCTCTCTTATATCTGAATATTTGCAACCAATGAACTATCGTCAAAGGAAGGCATATTTAGTATTTAATTGCACACAGCTGTTTTTTGTATATAGTTTCAGCCTTTTAGTGATCTTCTCGTTAATAATATTGGCTTGACTTAATTGCGTTATAATTGTCCTTTTATTTATGATTTGATATTAGAGAGCTTTAGTACATTGGGTGTATGTCCATATTTGTAAAAGTAATAGAACAAACATATTCTTAAACAAATTACATTTTGTTTCCAAGTATGAAACAATGGTAAATATACCTTCAAGACAAACATAACCTCTTATGATTGCATCCATGCAGTGTTCTTGCCGGTGTTCTAGAAATGGTTTGCTCTGCCTTCTTCCTAAAGGTTCTTTTTTCAAAAGGTAACTGGACTTTCTTGGGGGTTTTTCCCCCTTTGGAAACATTTGGCTTTTCATCAAATGAACTGGACTGACCTGAACTGAAGAAGCTTCTTGGATGAGAAGCAAACTGTTTTCAAAGGAAAAAATCAAGAAAGTACAGTTGCCTTTTGAAAACAGTACCTTTGGAACAATCATGACCCGAATGCTAAAAACATACTTCTTCCATGTGGTCGGCCTGGCATAGCTGTTTTTATTTCTGAATTTTAGTTGGGTTTTAAATTATGTTTTAGCACAGGCCAAATTTATTTAATTCAATTTTAAATCTATTTGATTGTTTGTATATTTATATTTATATTTTATTATTCCTGTGCACCGGCCTGAGTCCCACTTGGGAGAGAGGGCGGTATAGAAATACGATAAATAAATAAATGTTGAAGAATCTCCATAGACATTCTGCCATGATTTCCTTTTCGACATCATGGAATTCTGTCTTCCCACACCCCATCTAAGCATCAGCCAGGAGAATCTTGCTTAGCATTTGAATCACAGGGTTCAGTTTGGTCTTACTATCTGCTGAGCTGAATTTCCAATATTACTTTTTTTTAGTTAATAACTTTGGTCCTGACAGCAAAGTAAAAACTAAATGGAGAGAAGGACCTCAGTCCTTCTGCTGTTGACTGGGCACTACCATTAAATGATAGAGTGTATATTCTGTATTAAACCTGGAAGCTTCTAGTGAACCATTTAGAGTAGAGAGACTCATACTATGGGTCTGCTTAAATGTAGCTCTTTCTGCCCCTGAAGAATGAATTGATAAAGTTGTGTTATATTGCAGGTTTCTTGAAGATAACCATTTATGGTAGAAAAAATACTCCTTTCTGTGTCGTGTGGTTAAATGTCTCAGCAGAAAGTGTGACTCAGTTCCTGAAATGGTTTTCAGATGTTTCATAATTGTAGTGTTCGTGCTGCAGTTGGTGTCAGTTTACATAGACACTTATAACATTGCTTGAATCATTTTGAGGGTCACCTAAGAAGAGCCAAAGGGGATGAAAGCCCAGGAGCTAAGGCCCATGCCAGCCCCTGTACATACTCTGAAAACCTGATGCTTGTTTTGTTTGAGATTGATTTGTTTCTGAGAAAGAAAAATGGTCCTCTTTCAATTCAGAGTATGATTGGCTCTAGTGTTTAATCCACAAATACTGGAAAAATCTCTGCCTCTCCCTTTTGCCCTTTTTTCAAATGAAAGCTTTATGGTAAATAATGCAGTTATAGTATACATATAAAATTCATTGTTCAAAAACTCATTGACCTGGCAGATAACTTCAGAATAGCAAACATGGGTGTATTTAACTAAAACACTGTAGAATTCTTTGGAGGTGATTTATTGGGTGATAACCTAACATTGCAGCTCTGGTAACTTGAAAGGAGAAGCCTAATTTCATATTCTCAAGACTTGAGTATGAGAAATACTAAAATTTGAAGAATATATTATATTCATTTTCTCCTTGGAGAAAATGAAGACAGAGACGTTATGCACTATGCAAATTGTATCACAAACAATTTATTGGTAGATTTGGTTGTATACAGCTCGCCAATTTATTTCTCACCTTCCTGGCTTCTTATTTTTTGGAAATGAAAGCAGACATTATGCCCCCACTAGCGGCAATACATTGTGACGTTTTTATGTCATATCTTGAGTTGAGCAGTATCTAAATGAATCTCCAAGATGGGAATAGAATAACAGTGGTGATTTAGGGTGTTTTTTTCCCCATTGTGACTTAAATCTATCGCCATTTTTTAATAACTGAATTTTAATTTGAGATGATTAAAACTAATAATTGGGGTATCTAAAAAAGATGATTTATTCTAAAATTGACTAGAAAAGATTTACAGATTTTAAGGACGAGAAATTCTGAAGGGACTAAATAAAAAGACATGTTAAAACTCATAATATTTTTTTCTGTCTCCTAGTTATTAAAGAGAGTGTATGGAAACTTCTTGGTAACTCCAGAGCCTGGTAAGCCTCAGCATAATTTGTGCCTTAATTCTTATTCAACCTGTTGTTAAATTGTAATTATTTTCTGCATTTCAAACAGAAATTGTTCTCCATGTTTTCAAGCCAGCTCACAGTTGGGCTCTCCTTGTTGCAGTGCTATTTTAAAAAAATACCCGCCTCCCTTCAGTGTTCCACATGGATGTCTGAGAACATCAGAGCTCTATTTCTCTGCAGCATAAGCTTCTGGATCCACCCCCAAGCAAAGCCCCGCTTATCTAGTTAGGGATTCTTTGTACTGTGTAAAGAGAGTGACAGGCATTCAGAAGCTCTGGAAAACCATGGTTACTTTCAACAGTACTGCTTCCCACTCATTTGTCCCAAAATACAGGGATAAGAATTGCTTTCTCTCACAGTTGGTGAAACAGTTGCCTGATTGAAGGAGAAAAGCATATTTAATTTTGCCAATACTTTATTTGAATATCTTTCTGTTGGGGAACTGGAAAGAAAGAACCTGTGTATGACTGGACAATATTGTATTGCTTTCTCCAGAAAGAATTAAGATTGAAAAGGAAATCTGCAAATATTCTTATTATTTACCTGTTCTAGGTTACAATGTCTCTTTGTTGTACGATTTGGAAAACCTTCCGGCTGCCAAAGACTCCATTGTCCACCAAGCAGGCATGCTGAAACGCAACTGTTTTGCTTCGGTGTTTGAAAAATATTTCAAGTTCCAAGAGGAAGGCAAAGATGGAGAGAAAAGAGCAGTCATCCACTACCGAGATGATGAGACAATGTAAGAAATACTGTCTTTTTCTTGCCTGGCAACTTGGTCAGTTTCCAGACCCTCAGATTTTAAGTTGTTCAAAACATTCCACCTTCATTTATCCATTATCATTTAGCATCCAAAAGCTATTTTAGATAGGAAATTGCAAAACATTCTATAGATGAATGTTGACAGCCGATTAAAGCTAAAGCTTGTCTGAAACATGCAGTACAAATCAACATACAGAGGTTTCCAAAATAAATCATAATATGTAGGGTACAAGACACTAATGCCAATTGGTTTAAAATTATGAAGCGCTGTCCCCACTATACTGGAGTAGAAATGGTAACTATGGTCCCTAAATCCAATTTTATTGCTCTAATTCTCCTCCAACCCTGATTGCTAAAAACTGAAATTTTCTTGCTCTTGAATCAGAGAGTCTGTGACGTGTAGATCTTAAAATAGGCATACAGTAGCATATTAAAAATAAAATAGTCTTGCCCACTTTCTTTCCTCAGCCTCACCTCCAACTCCTATGTGAGGATGCTCAGGAACTCAAAAAGTCCAGTGAGCTCAGTTTTGAAATATTACTGGCTGCCTGGAATTTTTTAAAAAAATGTCCTAACCCTGTAATTATTGCTTTCATATGAAGGAAAAATATAAAAATGGATTGTATCAGGTGATCTCATGCAGCTGGAGGGGTAAGTAGCAAAATCAGAGTCTCAGCAGCCAACATGAAAAAGGAAGAAGTGGGAGGAATTGCGTTTTGAGGAAAACTATGGAGAACAATGAGATGCTTTAGGAGGAAAGGAGAGGAAAAGCGAAGAAGTGAGCAGAGGGCCAGTTCTTGAAAGGATCTTGAATGGCAAGTAGTTGACTTTGTCATGTATGAGGATGAGAGAAGGAAAGAGTCGAGAGTAGGATCTTTCTCTGTTTAGCCATTAGCTTTTCACTGAAGTTTTTTGACTGGCCATGTTCACAACGACAACCCTATTGTGTAAAAACCTTTGTTTCATGGTGGTGTTTCTACCACTTTCTCAAAATTCCAAAAATACATATGCCAAACCCCAAAAGGATTAAGGATTGCATAGAGGTACTGTACTAGTTCTCAGGCTGTTGTGTATACTCACATTGGAGTTGAGGTATGTGTCTCTAGCACTATAAAATTATCAGTAAACCTTTCTGTTTGTAAATCTGTGGGCTCTTAGTATTGAAGTGACTTTCTTAAACGTTGGCTTTTTTAATACCCTCTCTCCAGGTACGTGGAATCAAAGAAGGATCGTGTCACAGTGGTTTTCAGCACGGTATTTAAGGATGACGACGACGTTGTGATTGGAAAGGTGTTTATGCAGGTAGGACCAGTTCTGTTTTGTAGAGATTTAGTGGATTGTGATTGACATTCCTATTCTCAGGTTTGCTATTGCCTTTAAAGTGAATTTCTTCTCCACTAAAACTAACTGTTAATACTGGTGCCTCTTTAAATTTACTTATTTTTTATACAAATCAAAGAATACTTACCATCTGTCTTGCTATCTGCACGAAGGCTGAAGAAAAGAGGGAGCTTGAATAGAAAAGCAAAGGCTCACTTGAGACATTATCTCTTTGCTCTGAACAGCTGCCTGGCTGGCAACATTTCCTGCAGAGTGGAAGATGAAGAAGAAAATTTCAATTGCTCTGTTGAGGCACAATTGTGTTTTGTGCTATCCCAGTATCAGATACTGGAGACTCATTTATTGGATTTCCTGAATTGTTCCCAGTCCTGTGGTTTGAATTACATATTTATGAAATTTATTTATAACATTTATCTGATCATCTGAAACCTTTTGGACATAAGCCATTTATAGAACTTAGGTAACAAAAGCAAAAGTCAGGATAACAAAAGCAAAAATCAGGATAAAATTATTTAGAAGAGTAATTAGAGAAGCTAGAATTACAGAAAAGGTTAACAGTGTGTATGATTAATATACAAAGGTTCTCCAGAAAAGCCGTTTTCACCTTCTCATAAACTATAAAGGTTGGGGTCCCACCCACAGCTCAGCAGGTAAACTGTTCCAGGGGAGGGGGCTCTCTACTCCCATTTTACTAAAACAGTCAAATACTATTTCATTATGTTTATGTTCAGCCCTGGAACATGATACAAAAATGCAAATGCAGAATATGTTAAAATCCCTTCATAATTTGGATTAAGAAGAAAGATGTCCATCTTGTAATTCCAAATTTATTTGACTCTCAGGACCTGCTTATTTTTCTAGAAATTGTGCGTTTACAAAAAAGTGAATTCTGTATTGCTTGAGCAAGGGAAGTAGAAAGCAGCATTAATGGAAAGTGAAAGAAATACAGTATAGGAAGAAGAACATTGAAGATTTGTTTTTCCGTTTTAAGATTAATGTGAGGAATAAATTTAAATAATGAAAAGAAAAAATAGGAAAAATATCATTTAAATCTAAATAAAATAAACATTGGGGAGAACAGTAAAATTACTTTCTTTACATTACTGGGGAAATATAACATTTTATAAAACCGCATAATTTAATTATCAGTAAAGCCATGGCACAGGTAGTGCACATGATTTTATGTGTCCCTCAATAAAACTATTTGGGAAGGGTGTGATGGCTTTCTTATCAACTATACCTGAGCTTTTGAATTTGGTTACTTCCGTGTTAAGAAAAGTGACCTCTTTTCTCACTATGATTTAAACAAGCAAATGATTTTGTTAACTAATAAATAACAACTAACAGTATAGTTTTTAATCTTTATTAAACTTGCATTCCATGTTTTCAGTGTGCTATTTTTCACAATTCCAACCCTCTCATGCCTTTTGCTACCCTAGGAATTTAAGGAGGGTCGTCGTGCCAGTCACACAGCCCCTCAAGTGCTCTTCAGTCACAGGGAGCCTCCCTTGGAACTGAAAGATACAGATGCAGCAGTTGGAGATAATATTGGATATATCACATTTGGTAAGTGAACTTGTTCCCAGCCAGGCTAGGATTGGATGGTAACTACATAAGAGCTGTTTTCCCCTAAACATTCTTTGTTTCTCAGAAATTACCAAACTATGTCCAAACAACATAGGTGCACATATTTCTTTTAAACCATTGTAATACATAATTCTTAATATGCTTTGTATATAGGTGTGCCTTGCAGGTCACTACTTAAGCAAATGCACTCAGAAATTGCATCTATAGATTATCACTGAGCCACACCTCTATGGTCAACAAGGTACATGGAGAAAAGATTATTCTTTCTTGAGAGTTGTACTTGTTGCCCCTACCAGGACAGTAAATGCCCAGGTTAGATTGGAGGCAGGAATTTCCAAAGAACAGGTATGATCTTGGAGGCTGATGACTAATTATTGGTGAAAACTCGATTCTTTCCACCTTTAATTTTTGCTGATTACTTCTTAAATTGGAAATTGGTAGTGGAGCCGAAAGTTGCATCACGTAGCTTTTGGCACCATTTTTAATATTGTTTGGATGCAATCAGGCTTTGCAAGTTCTACTCTAAGAGTGAATGTTATGGAGCATCAGGCTGAAATAAATAGGCTGTTCCAGAATAATAGAATTTAGATTGATATGGGTGTATGGAAACCAGCAAATTATTTATATCCTTTCATCTTTCCCAAGCTAAGAAAGAGATTCTTTAAAGCTAGACATAACATCCTGCCTTCTAGATTGTTTTAATGCTGAAACTCCATTAATTATGTATACCTGCCTATGTGGTGTTAATGAGCTAGAAACACTCAGCCATTCACTACTGCACTGTATACTTAATAGGACATCAGATTGATTTGATTTTATCTTGTTATGTAATCATGTTGAAAAATTGAACAAATACCTTTGGAAGTTCCTTTTTGAGCAATTGAAATCTTCATTATCTGCTCAGTAATTAGGTTTTACATTGCCACAGTGGAAATAAAGCAAAAACTGGTACAGAGGTACCGTATTTTTCGGAGTATAAGACGCACAGGATTATAAGATGCACCCAGGTTTTGAAGAGGTAATTTTTTTAAAAAGTAGGTACGTAGATAGAGGGAGAGAGAAATAGGGAGTGAGAAATACAGTAGGGAGGGAGGGAGGGAGAGAGAGAGTAGATAGGTAGGTAGGTAGATAGAGGGATAGAAAGCGAGAAATAGAGAGAGTAGGTAAGTTGGTAGGTAGAGGGATAGAGAGAAAAATAGAAAAAGAAATACAGTAGATAGGTAGGGGGAGGGAGAGAGAGAATAGGTAGATAGAGGGGGAGAGAGAGAGAAATACAGGTGTGTAGGGAGAGAGAGAGAGAGAGTAGGGGTAGATAGGTAGGGAGAGAGAGAGAGTGGGTAGCAGTGGTTCTCTCGCGAGAACCGAATGGTGAAATATAGAGAACCGGTGAGAACCGGTTCCACTGGCGTACCTGGAAGTAAGTCTGGCCC
>JAPKID020003345.1:0-12456 GCA_026931265.2 Tropidonophis doriae
TCTGGTTTCTTTTTTCTTCTTGTTTTTTTTTAGAAAAAAAGGGGAAGGAATAGTTACAAAATCATCAGAAAGTAAAAGGGGAGAGTGTATTAAATATTTTGACCACTGACAAGCCTTAAGGACGTTTCACAGTTTTGTTATGCTCTATTTTATTACTATAATATTTACAGGGTGGTTGTTGGTTTGTTTTTTTTGTTGCTAAAATTTTGATAAAATCTTTTTATTAGAATTTAGTTCTGGAGTTGAGCAGGAACTGTTAAACTACATTCAATGTCCAGTCCCCACTGGTGTGAGAAAAAACTCCAATTTCCTTGGCGCATTATTCAACTGTTGAATAGCAGCTTTTTCTCCTCACACTGAGGCAGTTGGGCCGCAGCAGCTGGGATGTCTGAGGTGGATGACAGTGGGTTCACACAGCAGTTGGTGAGGCTTTGCGTTGCAGGAGGTACTGATGAACATTTTCAGCATCACGCTTCAGCCATGCAGCGTTCAACAGGATGTTTTCACAGCACTGCTGTATGGTACGCTCAGCTGATGGAGCTGGATGACTCTCAAAAAAAGCCTACATGAAATGAAATAACATTTTCTAGGAGTATCAAATCTAATATCTTCATATGGATTGAATCAGTCAGAATATAGAGACTTAATTCCACAACATACAATAATTTAGATGAGCAGATTCTAACTACAGAAACAGAGGTTGCTGTATGTGGCATTTTGGTGTCAAAGACAGCAGCACAAAATCTACATTTTATTAAGAAGAATATTTTTGTCAATTATATACTTGCAATCATGTGAAAAAATAAGTATGCCCATGCAAAGTGTTTTAATATGTTTTACCTTCATTCAAGGAATATAAAAATGATGTAACTGAAGAACTATGAAAAATTGATTCTGCAATCATTCATTCCATAAAAAAATGAATTGTTACAACATTTCCTTTTGAGGAAAAAGTAAATGTATTTTTGGCTCTAATACCTGGAACAACCTTCGGAAGGAACAACCTCAACTTTCTTATAATTGTCTACCAGTTTCTGACATTGATGGAGTGGATTTTTATCCATTCATTTTTCGGCCATTTCTTGGGGGATTTTTTATGATGTTTAATGTCATCATATTGCAAGGTCTACTTTCACTTGCTCTTCAGTCCTCTGAAAGAAAATCTCACATTCACCTCAAGTCTCTCTAGTACAATGAACAATTCATAGTGGATTCTTCGATAATGAACTAACCATGCATTAACAATTGGTATCAGGTTCTTCAGGTGAAATATTACCTTTACATTTTTTCTAAACAGATATTCTAGTAGTGGAGCCAAATACTGTAACTCTCTCTTTGCCTCATCTGCCCTGATTATCTTTCTGGACAACAAATGTTTCCTGCTGGCTCATCTCCCATGTAGATATAATTTGGGCAACTTCTTTGTAATGATATGCTCATTGACATGTCATATCACTCATGTGATGAAATTCTGAGTGTTTTTAGAGTTTTTGAGGCATCTTGCATTTTATTCTTCTGCTGAACTTGCTAGGATGGCCTGATCTAGGTAATTTGGCAGTTGTTTGAAATGTTCCTGTGTAATGACTGATTTGAAATTATTTAACGGTCTTTTTAAATGACTACAAAATGTAAATAGTGAAATATTTATTATATTTTATACTCTTTATCTGTATCTATCAATATTGTTGAAATGATCAAATATCCATACATTGAAATATATAGAAAAAGTCTAAAATTTCAGTGGGATGTATTTTTTTCACATGACTACACACTGCAAAGATATACAAAATGTAGCAACTTGGGAACAAAGTATTCTTTAAAATGTCACAAGACATTTCTAGATTACTCTCAAACTTTCAACCCTCCTAGACTATGCAATTTTTCAAAAAAATTACCTGAACTGGAAGCAGACATCTCAAACAAATTTGGAGAATACATTTCTGGAAAAAACTAAACCATGCCTAGAACAGCACAGTCTAGAGGGGGGAACAGAGTAACAGAGTTCACCAAAGCATTTCTTTTCTGAATCACTAGCTTATTTTGTATTACACTGCATTCTTCTCAAAAACTGTGTTTTAACAGAGTAATTGGAAAGATAAGGTGTCTATTACTGAGAAATGTCCACTGACTGAGAAATAAGGCATTATGGAGATTTAAGTCATTTGTGTGATGATGTCATCATAGAAATCATTTAATTTATTTTACTGATTGATTACCCAACTTCCAAACAACTCTGGGTGGCTTATCACTAAAAATAAAAAATGTATTTATAAGAAAGTATAAATAAAGGATATTATGTAATTTATGTCATTTGCTACATTATGCATGACATAATTCATTCAAATTGCCATTCAAATTATCATTTGAATGAATGAGTAATTTATCTGGGTAATTATATGACATCATTATGCAAATGAGGTAAGTGTCTATATCAATGTTCAAGTAAAATGAAATTGAATTGAAATTGTTCCTCTAGAATCCCAGGAAAGCTATCTATTATTCTACTTTTTTTAAAAAAAATACCCTAATCTTTATTTCCACTTCTTCCTAAGAATATGAAAGAATAATTCAGCTGCATTTTGAAGCAGTATACTTTGGATAATGTTTGTTCTCCAATTATTGCTAAATAACTTGCAGGATAGCAATAGCATTTAGGCTTATATACCGCTTCACACTGTTCCTTCATCACTTCATCACAGTGCAGGAATGCTAGTAACTATAGTTCTGTTTCCTTTTGATTTTAGAATGGGGTGGGAACAGATCACTTATATTTATTACCAAAAAAGCAATTATTTAGCAAAATCAATGCATATCATTAATAAAAATTATTCATTGAAACTTGCAGTATATAAAATTCATTAGTATGAGTGCAATATTAATAATATAAACTTATATGATGCTTGACGCTGATTTTCCAAGCCGCTGAATATTCTGCCCATCCTTTTTCTGATTTTAATTAAAACTAAGTTTCTATATGTTCATTTTCCTAAATCCCACAATCCTACATGTGGCAGCATGTAATCTACATAAACCAGTAATTAGTCAATGGTTTATTATTCCAAACTTTATGGAAAATTCCAGTGTTCTAGCTGATTAAATAATCTGGTAACCATCTGCTATTTAGACTACAACTTCCGCACATCCTGGTCAGGGTTAATAGAAATTGTAGTATAAATACCTAAATCTATAAGTGCTAAATCAGAGAACATAGTGCTAAGGGAATCAAGGGCTAGAACTCCCTTACCCCAATTCTCTCTTTCAGTGACAATGGTGCAATAGAGGAAAATAATCATTTCAATCACTGGCATATAATCAGAAGGGCAGCACAAAGATATTGATCAAATAGTCTTACCTTAACTTCTGAAGCCATTTTGTCAATTGCAAATCCATCCACTGATAGCTGAAAAAAGGAGCACAGAACATAAAATTTGCCCTGAATTTTTAAAAAAGCTTTATTGCCATAGACAGAACTTTTTGTGCATACCTTTATTAGCCTGGATATTAAGAAACCTCCCTGGTAGCGATTGTAAAGTTCCTCCCAATTGTCTCTGACAAACTTCCAGGCAGCCTTTCTGCCCTGCTTGCTGCCTCCTGCAACTCCACCAATGACCGATACTGTATCTTGGGGTCGTACCTCTTCCTATAAGTGAAATGTAGTAAACATTTGAATCTATAAAATAAATAATCATCCCCTCTTCCTCCCCCCTCCTTCTCCCTCTCTTTCTGACATATAAAATATAAATGAAAATTAAGACAATGAGAAAAAAGGGTAAAGGGAAAAGGAAGAGGGAATAAAGTGAGGAAAACGGGAAAAATCCCAAAATCACTGACTTTCAACTTTGTTCGGTGCAGTAAGTTACGTGATAAAATTATAAAATTATATCAACTTTTTACTTATATACAAAAAGTAAGTACTAGATATTTCTATATCAACTATCTATTTAATCATCAAAATTCAAAATCAAAGATTCATTTTTATCTCTTTCAAGCAGAAATATCCAGAAGATTTGAGTTATATCCTTAGCATACCACACATATATAATTTGTACCAGGTTTGTTCTCCAGAATGGGTATGGTCTAGCAGAAATGGGGAGACCATCAATTCTGGTGCTCAGTAAAATTTAGAACTTGGGCATAAAATAGGTATTTGACTTTATTACTATCTTGTCTTGTTGAAATGCAAAGAGGTCTCTTCTTACAGAAAGAATATCTGTTCCAAGAGTCCTAAAAACCAATGGCAAATTCCATAAAGAGAAATAGAGGATGACCAGGAGTACAAAGACATGTGCCTCTGAGGAAGGCAGACATACGAGAGTGGCCAGAAAGGCATGCCCCTCACCTAGTCAGGGGTCAGAGCCCAAGGTAGTTGCTTCACTGTATAGTAATTTTGTTGTTCTCTCTCTATTTGCTTATAGAAATTCCAATATTTCAGGGACATCTGATGGAGCCACGATTGTCTGTCTTTTATACCACTCTTCAAATCAGTTGATAGACAGTGGTGGTGGCTAGGCATCTAGAAACCTACATGGTTTCTACTGTCATGATGAAAGCCTGAAATTCAAGAAATGTTCCCATTTAATTTCTAAGAGCAAAGATGTAACGAGCAGGAATCTGGATGTAGAAGTAGCCTTGAGGCAAAATGTCCAGGTTTCTCAAATTGTCACATGACCTCTTTGCTCGTTTCCAATAGAGTAAAGAGCCACAATCTTCCAGGTCAGAATAGAGCAATTAACAGCATTGATGCCTTGAGAATCTTTCCTTGCACACCACTCTGGATAGTATTAGAATTGGTGGAAAGTACAGAGCAATCATCTAGCCATGGTACTATCAGAACATCAACCCCCTCTGCTCTGTTGATTTGAAATGTTGACCAAAGAAGCATCTCGGTTGTCTGTGGTCCATCGTGTGAAGAGGTTTACTATCTTTTTGAAATCTCACAAAGTAATTCAGTTATTCATTTATGTATTCTGATATTGAGTATATGTGTTTCTCTGCCCAAGTCATTACATAAATGGCCTCTTTCTGAAGGTCCTTTATCTGTTTCGACCCTGAACATTCATTCACTAAGTAAAAACATGTGATCAGAGCTGGGTACATAGGCCTCAGCTGTAGGGGACTGACACATGGGAGTCTTTAACAATTGATGATTGGGTCACAATTCCTGCACTGAATTGTTTTTGAAATGGGCTCCTCATTTCATCAACCTAATGCTTGTAATCACCTAATTCTTGATCGGTCCCAATGCAAAGACTGGGCTACCTTTCTTGGCACTCTTATGATCTGTCTCACAGGATCGAGGAAATCAAAGATTCAAAGCACAGGATCCTTTTTTGTCCCTTCTCTTTTTTCTGATACTGCCTAGCAAGGACCCCTAGTTTCCACATCTTTATTTTTCTTATTCCCATAGGTAGTCTTTTCTTCTTTTTCTTTCTTTCTTTTTTCCTTTCTCTCTCTCCTTCCTTCCTTCCTCTTTCTCTTTCATGTGACACCCATCTCATCTACAGAAAACTTTTCTTTTTTTCCTTCTTGTATCTTTATGAAGAGCCTCAAAAGTAGGTTGACACTGAAGAAAGATACGACTTGCATGAGCTCTTGGAATAAGATAAGTAGTTTTCCTCTTTTCTTTCTTGTTCTGGAACAGTTTTGGTTCCTAACCAGTTGGTTTAGTATAGAACATCACTGAGTTTTGAAGCTGCCTCACTTTGGGAGGTCAGGTTTAAAACACCTGTAATTCACATGTTTATGTAAGTATAGTGAACAAAATAATCTCTTTTCATAGCATTGAACCAACATGCTGGATCTTGTTAGGTTTGTTTGATTTTACATCTCTGCTTTTCTATTAGGTATCAACCCACAGTTACCTGCCATATCACCAAATTTGGTAGGTCTTGATTTCCCCATCTTGATTCTAAATATGGAGAACAGGAAGATCCAACTTATGTACTCACTTTAGACTCAACAGTGTGAATACTGTTGAACCACCTTTCTAGGCCACTATGGCAATTAAGTATTGAAGGGTGCTACCGCCGCCTAGTCCTGGTTTAACTGCCAGGAGACTGCTGAAATTTGGCCTTTCAAAAAGGAAAGAGGCTGCCAAAGGGTTGATGCAGCTGATACTGCCTGTGCTTAGTCCAAAAGAATATTCAGCCACACCCTAGAAGTTTCGATGCTGCCCTGCTTCCTCTGCTCCAATGCATATAGAAGCCATTGCTCTTTAGTTGTGCTTAAGAGAGGGGAAAGGTGTCAGATGCTCTAGCTGGCCAAGCCTACTTTGGGGGCAACTTTAGATGAAGATACAAAAATGCAATTAATGTGAAAAAAAACAAACAGGACAGTTATTTCATTTTTACAATCCCTTTTCTGTTATTTTGTCTCATCCACCTCATTATATCACGCTTACTCTGCATAATTTATTTGGGTCCTGCTAAGTTTCTGGAAGGATCAATGAACTACAAGAGCAACTGCAACACCAACAGCTGTGCAGTCTTCTTCCTTTTCTTGGATTACAAACTTTGCTTATATGTTAGCTCTACATATTTAAGGGAAAAAAGGAGAAGGAAAACAGTATCCTCAGGATGCTAAAAATGGTACTAAATTTTCAATTCCATTCTTCTGTTGCTTCCAACGCACAGAATATAAAAGTGAAGTGGCATCTTACTCACTGAAAGTGCAAAAGTAAGAACTTTCTGTATTAATTCTGGCTGAGATATTGCACCAAGTACACGTTCTATTCTGTTCTTCTCTTCCTGCATATCAGCTTGCTTGTGGAGCTGCAAAAAACAAAATAACAGTAGCAAATAGCAAGTGATATTAGACTTCTTCCTCCTTGTCATATTCTACTCTAAACTAGGACGAGATAAGCTAAATTAGAAACCTCTCAGCTCCTCGACATATGGCCAATGAGTAAAACACAAAGGAATATTTACCAGTTAATTGGGGGTGGGGGTGGGGATGTCATCAAAATTTGGCTACATTTCCCAGTACTGCAGTTGCAAGGTTTATTTTACAGCTAAACCAATAGATGGTATATTATTTCTATACAATGGCTAAAGGAGTAATTTCCAAACTGTTTCCATTTATTTTACTTATGACATTTGTTTTGAACTATGCTATTTAAATATGACACTTTGGTTGATACTCTTTTGCAGAACTTAGTACAATCAGAGGTCAAGAAAAGTTACTCTGTAGTAGGAACGCATCTTTGTCCCATGAACAGATGTGGAGACCAACTAGCTTGCTAAATTGAAGGAAATATGTTTTAGAATGCAATATGATAGGCAAAAATAGTTAAAGTTGTGATGAAAAGGGACAATTTGCAGCCTCTGATTTGTAAAAGGGCTCCTGATATGTAGCTTTCAAACAGAGATTCAGTCCTTTTCTTCATAAGGAAGAAAGCAAGAAATTTAGATGAGCAAGTCAGCTCATCATCTATGACAATGAAAATCACAACCAGGAGCAATACTTTGGAAGGAAAATGAAGTGCATATTAGGGAGTGGAAGACATATTTAAAAGAAAATATTTTGAAAATGAAAGCAATGAAAATGAAAGCAATTTCTTGATGTGATGGAAGTCATTTATGTCACCTAAATGACATCATTTCCAATGCCAACATTGTTTCAAAAAATATCAAATTTAAATTAATGAGAGAAAAACTGGATGAAAGATGGAGATCATGCTGTTGTGCTAAAATTCTGACTTTCAGTTTCTCACATGAAAATACAGCAACATCTAAAATGCCACAGATTCCTTTGTTGCAATTGCCAATTTTGTATTAAAAATGTTTTTACAATGTATGTTAGTTAATTACACCCTGTAGCTTTTGGGGAGGTTTATTATTAACAAAGTCTTACTTAATTTATATAACTCATTTCTCCTCCATTCTCAGCAACAAATAATACGGCTAAAAATGAGCCGGATAGAGGGGGGGATAGAGGAAAGAAACTGAAAAATATTAATTAATATTTAAAATTATTCCATCGCAATGAAAGGGATCTAAGCATAATTTTAAATCCCTTCCACTGTAACTAATAATATTTAAGATTGACTATGTCTAAGGCTATCTACTGTTATCATGGGACAGAGCAAAGTTTACAGTAATTAAAACTGCAAGGCCCCTATGAGCATCTTGCACACTAGTACAGTATATTATCCATAGATTTTTACATGCCCAGAAATACAAAGCATACTTACCTTTAGCATAGTATCTAAGGTTATACTGTCACCATATTTCAAAACAGTTACATATACCTGGGGAAAAAATAATTTTAATGTAAAGAAAGCTACTTCCTGATACCTATCAGTCAACTTAGAACATCCTTCCCTTTTTACATTTCAGCCTCCAAAAGTTTAACCTGTCTCTGTTCAAAGCTCATCTAAGGAATTAAAACAAAGATGTGCAACTATTATACTAACAATTGTTCTATGTAGATTGTGATTGAATCTTAACATTTTACGGAAAAGAAATTTCCAATCATAGACTGGGGAGAGCTGATGGAAAACTGCTTAAAAAGACATTATTGTTCCATCACCAGGAAAATACCAGAAGCAGAGTCATTACATGTTAACTCAGCTCTGTATGAAAGGCAGAATTTGAATCAAGAGGATTATGTGAAGAACTTAGATAACTATTACTAAACAAAATGTTTGAAAGCAACTTACAGAACTCCTTAGATCAGCAGACAGGACATGCTTCCCTTCCACATGATCTTTGAACCGTCGCCGAGCTTCTTCCAATGTTGCCTTATGTCCAGCTTTTCCAAGCTTGCCCAAAACTAAACCTCTCAGAAGTGCATCTAGATGACCTAATGGAAAATAAAAAGAAGTAAGAATGTTATATTTTTAGAAACCTTATCATACATATGTAGTATGAATCTGATCTGATCACAGATGCTGAACTGAAAAAAATTCCCAAAATCTCGAGCATGAAATTTAGGAAGTTTTCTATAAAATATTCAGTCCTTCATTTCCTACAATCTCAACAATGTTCTTTCAGCAACTATCATGAATGCCAACATTAAATGTTTATGTTCTAGACCTGCAAAAAGCTTAAGTATTTTCTATGAAATTGATATGAAATATGTGAGTATGAATAGTACTAATGAGAGAAAGTAAACTCAACACCAATGTTTTTCATAAAGAATTTATCAGGATTGAATCGTCAAAGAAAAGCATGCTGACAAATAACAGGAGCAACATGCTTGAGAGAGGTACTATCAGTTGAACTGCAACCTCAAGTATCTTGCACAGTAAATGCTTATCTGATATACTGATTAGGTTCCAATGATATGCTAAGATATATTGTGATTTTTATGCAGCAAGTCATGTATAGCCTTCAATCTATATAATCCTGTTTGTCCCAAGAAGGTGCTTCAGTTCTGGATGAGAAGAGAAACGTCTTCCAGGAAAAATAAAGTCGGATGGCCTCTTGAAAAAGCACCTTTGACACAACAATGATCTGAATTACTGAGAATCTCCACAGACATATTTTGGCTAACCCAATATGCCAATCTATAATTTGCTTGTTTTTAATAGCCAGCACTTTTTACCAGGATTAAAGAAGGGTTCTTAGTGCTGTAATAAAGTAGAGTCACTAAAGAAACATCATTTCTGTTGCTCTATCATTGGTCTTTTTCTTTGGGGGAGGGGGGGGACACACATTCTAATGGGTAGATTTAAAGGTAATCAGGATCACAAAGGAGTCAGCTGTAGACCCAGATGTCCTCTGCTACTCTGCAAGTTAGTGCTCATCCTTATCAGGCCTTTTGCACATCCCCACTGCATTTCCACTATTACCTCTACATTACCAATTAGGCATTACCAATGTAGAGGTAATAGAGGAATAAGGAATAATTGAATGAATTGTGAGATTGGTTTCTTGATTTAAACCCATGATAATCTAACATCCTGATAAATGCGGCTTCTGACGGTAATTCATAAGGGATTTGAGCCCAGTATAAAACTGTTTTTGAATAGTGAGTACTCAATGGGACAGATGTATATGTAAATGTTTTGAAGACTTATTTTTTTTATTTTTTTTTTTATTTTTTATTTTTTATTTTTTATTTATTTATTTATTTATTTATTTATTTATTTATTTATTTATTTATTTATTTATTTATTTATTTATTTATTTATTCACACTTCTATACTGCCCTATCTCCCTGGTGGGACTCAGGGCGGTGCACCAGAGGAAGTAAAAACACAATCATATACAAACAACAAGATAAAATATTCAGCAGCTTTCATTCCGGGAATTAGATTTTGCCCACAAGACATACAGTTTTACATAGGGCTAAATTAGGCTCACCTTTGGTCTATCATAGGAATATGATAACCTAGGCAATTGCTCTCTTATGTTTTCTTAGACCTCCAAGAAAAAGAGTTGCAGAGAAAGAGCCAAGAACAAATGATAATACTATAAAACTAAGCACATTTCTCAGTAGCATACAAAACCTTCAGCTGACCACCAAAACAATCATAAATTAGCCAAGGAGGAAAACAAAATAATGAAGAAAATTATGCCAGAAAACTGCCTTCTATGCATCATGTGAGCCAGATTTCACACTGCCAGGATTAAGCATTTGTGCAGATTAGCCTCAGATGCAACGGTCAGCTCCACTGTGCTGGATTGCAGGAAATCAAAACACTCAATCTTTTTCCTAAAAGAATTGCTGTGCCTCAAGCACCTTTTTTAATTTTTGAAACCTCCCTCACTGTTCTTTATTTCCTTTTGCAAAGGCACCTCTGTCTTTCAGTTCTGCCATTCTCACCTGCATGTATCTTTTGCCAGTCACGGCCTTCCCACCAGATATACTCAATTTGCAACACTTGTAAGTCAGATGGCATTTTTATGTGGTGCACATGGGGAAAAGCCAATTACAATAAACAGAGACACTTTGTTCCCGGAAATACATGTCATCCCATTGAGAGCACTGATTAATGTCTCATAACTTTGGCAACCAATGAGGCATAGGACAACCTGAGTAGAAAGCTAAAGCACTAATGATTGCTTTTCTTTCTGGGAACCAATATAGGAAGTTTGTAAAGTTACAAACAGATAAATACTAGTGAGTGGACCTACTGTGATTCTTTAAAGCCAGGCTGATCATCTGTATAGGACTATCCTATAGAAGGCCTTTTCTGCTCTGGAATCATATGTATAGAAATATAAATGCCTAATTGTCATGTTATGCAAGTTAACCTTTAAGTCTGGATACAAGGTTCTATGTATTTTTATGTTCTACATTTTAGGATTTGACTGGAGTCTTCATTTTAAATGGGAACAGATTCCCATTGAGCAAAAGTTGTCCCGGACAGACCCTACCCAATCTATTAGGTAAATTATTTCATGCAAGTTCCTCTTGGAATCCCAGTTTAGATGTCATCTTTCATCTTTTATCTAATATAAGATGTAACCATGAGGAACATTCAGAAGTTGTGTTTATATCACTTATGAGAGGCAATAAGTCTCTTTTGCTCTTGAAAGATGTTAACATTCTTGACAACTACTTGAGATTCTGTCTGGTGGTCCCACTGCACTGCTGTAATAACAGCAAGATATTGGTTATTGTATAACCGTGTACGGCTTTTACAGATTGTACTTGTTTAATATGGGAAATTTTACTGTGCCTGTTTGAAAAAATATGTGCATTTAACTGATCTTTTCCCAGGCTGTATATAAGCTACAAATTGGAATAGAATTTACCTTCTACTTCCAACACAGGAGTTTTCCCTCAAGATTTAGACAAATTCATCAACACAGGGCTTTTGTGTTGACTTGCACATTCACTGGCTTGTGCACCGTGTTCTATTTAAAGCATAGTGGAAATTGTAGATAAGGACCATGAAGTCTAGCTAAGTTTAGGGTTTCTTTGAACAATAAGAATATGTTGTAAGTATATTCAAATAGCAATAACACCTAACCCTACATTTATGTAAACTGTGTTTCAAATAGATTTATATATGGCAGGATTAGAATTTCTAACTTGAGAAAATGTAGCAGACAAGTATAATGCTCTCAGTTTCCACATATAAAGGATCTTTTAGCCAATTCTGTTTTTTGCTGATCAACTTTGCAAACATGGACCACTCTGATCTAGTGTTCTGGGTAGTGGAGAAGTGATTTGTTCTCCCCTTAGAAGAGGTCTCCTCCTTCTCACAGAATTCACTAACATGGAAAGGAAGCAATATTTCTTTATGTCCCCAATATGCATGTGGAAAAATGATGACCCATCCTTCAGTTAGTTCATTTTCACTTGACTTGTTAATTACTTTAACAGGCCAGGAACAAGTTGTGAGACTGCATGATTTTCTCAATTTTTATCCCCTTTGATGGAGACTGCTCCATTTCCATTAGCTAAAGGGACCTATAAATGAGCCACACGGAATACTAAAGGGTCTTCTCTGCATAATTAAAATGATTTTTAAAATTCCAACCTTTCCCCCAAAATCTCATT
>JAPKID020003346.1:0-12456 GCA_026931265.2 Tropidonophis doriae
GCTTGCCTCCAGAAGTTGTGAATGCTTCAACACTGCAAGTCTTCAAGAAGATGTTGGATAGCCATTTGTCTGAAATGATATAGGGCTTCCTGCCTAGGAAGGGGGTTGGACTAGAAGACCTCCAAGGTCCCTTCCAACTCTGCTATTGTATTGTATTGTATTATTATATTTCCCTGGATGAGAAAAGGAGAAACATGTTTTAAAGACAAAGCAGCCCCCTGCAGCTTCCTGCCCCCACACCACCTTTTGTCAATGGGCCATTAAGGCCTGAGCCAGTCTACATAACAAAGATCTGCCTCCATCAGGCAGATCCATCATAGGAATCACAGATCCCTTTCATTACACCACCACCCAGCCACATCTCAAGCAAGCTTGGGACTCAAAAGACAGCCTACAAAGTTAGCTAAGACTAAGTTATCCCTGCCCCAGTGATGAAATGCATTTTTTTTACTACCAGTTATGTGGGCATGGTGTAACTGGGTGGGCATGGCTTGGTGGGCGTGGCAGGGGAAGGATACTGCAAAATCTCCATTCCCACCCTACTGCGGGGCCAACTAGAGATCGCATTTAACGGTTCTCTGAACTACTCAAAATTTCCACCACTGGTATTACAAACTACACAAAATTTCTGGTACCGGTTCTCCAAACTACTCAAAATTTCCACCACCAGTTCCACAAAGTACACAAAATTTCCACTACTGGTTCTCTGAACTACTCAAAATTTCCACTACCGATTCTCTGAACTACTCAAAATTTCCACCACCAGTTCTACAAAGTACACAAAATTTCCACTACCGATTCTCTGAACTATTCAACATTTCCACTACCGATTCTCTGAACTACTCAAAATTTCCACCACCAGTTCTATAAAGTACACAAAATTTCCACTACCAATTCTCCGAACTACTCAAAATTTCCACTACAGATTCTCCGAACTACTCAAAATTTCCACTACCGATTCTCCAAACTACTCAAAATTTCCACTACAGATTCTCCAAACTACTCAAAATTTCCACTACCGATTCTCCGAACTACTCACAATTTCCACTACTGATTCTCCGAACTACTCAAAATTTCCACTACCAGTTCTCCAAAGCCTGTCAGAACCTTGCTCTGCCCCCTTGGAGTCTGACCACCAATCAGAGTGCATTTCTTGCACAGGAAGCTCTGGGATGGGACCCAGAGAGGGCATAAAACCCAGGAGCTCTCAGCATCTCTCCCCCTTTTGCCCAGGATCTCAAGCCACTTGGTCCTGTCCACCATTAAACCATCTTTCCAAGCAGCCTCCATGTTTCCAGTGTTTTTCTCCCCACTTGGAACTGAACCCAGATGGAGATTTCTTCCTCCAACACTCAGAATTAGCAGCTGGAGAGAACAGCAGGTATGAGAAACTAATGAGAAGGATCATAAAGGAACGCAAAGGGCCCAATTTAATTTTGACTTCTCCTGTGTTGCTATATTCTTTTTATTATCTTCTTTAATTAAGGGAGCCTCTTTCTGTATGAGGGGTCCATTAACTCCCTGCTGCTGATATCCTCCGAAGCAATGTAAGCTGAAAATCTGAATGCAGATATAAGAAAGCAGGAAAGCAGAGGGAAAATATTAATTTCTTGATCAAGCCAAGAAGGTGAGCCCTGCCAAGCTTCACTAAGCCCACTTACTGGAGGTTTCTGCGGAAATGTATCCATGCTCCTGCGAGGCAGAATATTTCATTCAGTTTATACTCTGCAACTTACACATAGTCGTCCCTCTATGGAGGAAGCTGAGCAAACTAAATTTCTAGAAAGTCAGCAGTCTCTTAATGTTCAGTTAATGTCTCGTATTGCAAATCCTAGCAGATTCCAACCCTGTTCTATTAGTTGCCACTTCATTTACAGCTTTGCTACTGGTGTCACATGTCACACACATACACCCAAATTGAATCTTGGACCCCTTTATACAAAGCAGAAGTAGTTAGGGCTCTTCGATGTGGACTGCAAAATTCCAGACAAACAGTAGATAGCAGCTAAGAATTAGCACAGTTGTATCTCTTTGCTGCCAACTAGAATGGAGTGGAGTGGAAGTGGAGTGGAAGGGGAGAGGAGAGGAGAGGAGAGGAGAGGAGAGGAGAGGAGAGGAGAGGAGAGGAGAGGAGAGGAGAGAAGAGAAGAGAAGAGAAGAGAAGAGAAGAGAAGAGAAGAGAAGAGAAGAGAAGATGGTTCTTACCTAAGATGCCCGTTCCCAGCACAGTGGAGATAGCATCCAGGAATGGATTAACTCCATCCAGCATTCAATTGGACTGAGTCTAAAACTGTGATGTCACACCTCCTCTGGTATGTCCTCCCAGCTTTTGACAAAGGTGGTCTGTAGATTGACGTATGATGATCAAAACCAACAATGTCTCTCCTCCAGTACTCTTATCTAACATCGGTCCAGATTTCAAGAAAAAAGGGTGGGGCTGGATGCTATCTCCACTGCCCTGAGAACTGGCATCTCAGGTAAGAACCAACACCCATTCTCCATAGTTGATGGAAATAGCATCCACGAATGGGAAATGCCAAAGCCTGTCCTATCCTTACGGGAGGGATGATGTCCGGGCCAAGGCCCCCTGTGCTGAATGGATCTGTTGTAACCCACCTGCCAAAGTCTGCCTCTGCCAAGGCATACTTATCTAATCTATAGTGGCCACCACTGCTCCTTCCCACCATGAAAAAAACCCACATCTTTGGAACAGCATTCAACAAAGTCCTTGCTGAAACAACACACCATGTGGCTTCTGAAGATGGGCGGAGAAGGCATTGAGACAGAGGCCACAGGGTTTCCACCTGTGAGCTTCTCTCCGACTGTCAGCAGAGGTGTAAAACACCAGAAAGCTCCCAGAGAAAGCGCTTCAGAGAGAACTCATGGCACCGCTCTCCTGAGCCATTAGAGAGAGACTCCGAAGTCCTGCAGTGTGGAAAGAAGCCATGACCAGTGTGAAGAAAAAAATTTCCACCTGCTCCACAAGATGTTAAAAAGTGCGCAGGAAGCAAATAGAAGATCACAAAATTAGAGAAAAATATCCTATCTACTCTATAAATTGGAGGAGAGGAAAAAAGGACGTCCAGTGCTAGGATAGATTGAGTCTAAAAGCTGGGAGGAGCTACCAGAGGAGGTGTGACATCACAATTTAAAAATTCAGTCTGATTGGCTGTTAACCCATTCCTGGATGCTACCTCCACCAACTATGGAGAATAGAATAGAATAGAATAGAATAGAATAGAATAGAATAGAATAGAATAGAATAGAATAGAATAGAATAGAATAGGGAGAGGGAGAGGGAGAGGGAGAGGGAGAGGAGAGATCAGTTTCCACATGGGAAAAGAGATTGTTCAAGTAAGATGTTTGGGAAGCTAATGAAGAATAATTCCTTCCTTCTTTAAGCGGTTCAGAGGCTCATCCCTATGCACCTTTCTTATGAAGACATATCCAGGGATTTAGTCAACATATCTGGAGGAGGGGAGAAAAGAATCCCAGCAAATAGGCAATCACATTCTCTTTGCAGAGACGTTTATCTGAGAATTAACTGACTAAAAGCAGAGAGCCTGACCCACCAGAGGAAATAGGTCAATAGGAGACCGTTAAGAGGACGGAGAGCCATTGATCAATTATTACTTTTCTGTTAAAGAGTATATTCCCTGGAGTAACTCCTTTTGTATATAGCTACACCATTAGCCAGCAGAAGGATAAAGACAACCACACCAAAACATTTCTGTAAACACCTGTTAGAGAGATGTGATAGAAGAAAACAGAATCTGCTCTCTTCTCCATTTCAGCTCTAATTTCAAAGCTATAGCATACTGCTCATTGGCCAAATATACTACTGTACCTCAACTTACCATATTTTTTAGCATATAAGATGCACTCCCCCCCCCTAAAAGTGGGTGGAAGTATCTGTGTCTTATACAGCGAATATTGCTGAAGCACCACCCACCCGCTGGCCATTTTCAGCCTCTGCGCATTGCATTTTTGGCCTCCACACACCCCATTTTAAATCCATTCCAGACTGTGGAGATCGCCACAGGATATTGCTGCCAATCTCCGCCTTTGTGTGTCATGTTATTGGCCTCCACACATTGTGTTTTCAGTTTCCACATGCCCTATTTTTGGCCTCTGGACTGCCAATTCCCACTGGTTGGAATTGGCCAAAAATGTGAAATGTGTAGACCAAATATAGGGTTTGCAGAAACAGAAAAAGTGATGCACGGAGGCCACAAATGCAACAAAATGCAGTGGTCAGCAGCAATGTGTTCTGGTGATCTCTGCAGTCTAGAATGGGTCTAAAATGGAGTGTGCGGAGGCCAAAAATACAACACGAGGAGGCGACGATGGGCTGTGGTGGTCCCTGCAGTCTGTAACAGCTGATTGGTGGTATTCCGGGAGGTCGATTCAACTGCCAATCAGCTCTCGTGCTGAATCACGCTGCGATAAGGTACTGAAGCTGACCAGGCTGTTTGCTGTAAGGATGAGAGTCAAGTGAAAACTGATGGATGGTGGTAGGCAGAGGCAGATTTTTTTTTCTTGTTTTCCTCCCCAAAAACTAATGTGTGTCTTTTACTCCAGAGTGTCTTATACCCTGAAAAATGTGATATATTCAGGGAAGTCCTGCCTAATTTGAGATCTACTAAAGTGAATACATGGAATGAATAAAATAAAAAGAGGATGACCAGCAGTGAGGGGATAGACTCAGGGTAGCGATGGGGAAGAAAACCTACTGAATCTGTGTAGTTATTAAGAATCAATACATGAATGAACACAATTTTCCTCTGTATCTTTCCAAAATGGATGGTGAAGGTCTGGGCTCCATATTCATAAAGGAATCGTTTTAGACTGAAATGCTTATAAATAAATGTACAGGGTTTATTTCCACTATCACCAATGGGAGAGCTGAATCTGAGTGAAAGACTTCTTAATGTCATCTGAAGCTTTTACAACTGAAGACTTGATCCGGGGACTCTTGTGATTTATAAGTGAATCACTGAACCAGTAGGAGGAAAACACAGAATGGCTTGGCAGATTAAGGGATGTATTAAAGTAACAAAATTCCAATCATAGAAATATAAAGCATGAAAAGTTAAGATTCACATAATATCAATTATTTCAGCAATGCTGTCTACTACATTTGCTATTTGTATATTTATACATAATCTTTTTTATTACTCCAAATCTCACAGCAGTCACATTAAACAACAAAGATACAAATATTAAATTGCAATAGTATTAATATACTTCATTAAAAAATAAAGGAGAATAAACATAAATGAAACAAAAACCATCCATATAACATAAATACAAGAAATATTTTTATTATTGCTGCTAAGAAAACTAAATTATTTCACCAGGTCTCAGAACTTGTCAAAGGCATCTTTTATTTACCTGGGGCCCTCTAGATCAGTGTTTCTCAACTTCAACAACTTTAAGATGTGAAGACTTCAACTTTCAGAATTCCCCAGCCAGGATGCAATTCTGGGAGTTGAAATCCACACTTTTTAAAGTTGCTGAAGTTGAAAAACATGACTAATAGCTAAGGCAGCTTAGAATTTTGGAAAATACAGTCCAATATGTTTGGTGGGCATTAAGTGAAAACTGATCTAATGTGACAAGAGAAAACCTGAATGGCTAGGTTTTTTTTATTTCTAGTCTAAATGCTATTGAAAACATTCAGTAGCCAGACTGAAGCTCTCTGCCCATCTACAATCCATCATTACAATACATATTTAATTCCCCAAAGATATATGGAAATTCAATGGTAGCTGTTATTTTAATCCCTAGAAAGTCCTGGACAAAAAAGCTAATGTTAAATCACTGACCAACAAGTATGGTAAGACTGTGGTTAGAAAGGATGGCTGTCTCTTGGATCTGGTGGTGGTGTTTTATGTCTGCAATTGAAAATATCAAACCAGGAGGATCTAGAAAGTATGTTCAAACTTCAAGTTATTCAGCATCCATTTTCCACTTGTACATTTGCATGCAACATGTTATAGACAAAGAGATGATTTAATGACTCTTGTTGAACAGCTATCTTTTGCATCAGCCTTTAAGTTACTGGAGAAAAATCCTCACTCAGCACAACCCATATAAACTCTTGCTTCCTAGTTTTCATACTGTTTCTTTATTGCAAAATAAGATACACTTCACTTCTCTATGAAAAGAAAAATAAAACATACCTAAGAACTCGTTTGCTGTAAGAGTGCTATTGAAATCCCTCAAATGCACTGTAGCTATTAATAATTCTATTTCACAGAAGTAAAAAAAGAAAGGAATATCAAAAGATAAAATGCATAATTGGTGAGAAAATGACAGATCCCAAGAGTTTTATATTGGAATCCCTGGCTAAATATTCAAATAGTTATATTTGCTTTACACTAGGCAATCAAAGTGATTTTGATAAGTTGCTTTTACATAGATTGACCTTTGAGCCAAACTGCTGTGGAAAATATACCACAGAAGCAAAGTTCTTCTGTCATGTTAAAAGGTTTTTAAAACTTAATGGGAATTCTCAGAAGCAAGTATGCAATACTTTGGCAAGAGATACTTGACCAAGCGCTCAAGTATACATATGAAGAGTCCTAAAATGCATTAAGAATATATCCTCTTATCAGCTATAGCTAAACCTCATGTTCATATCCACTGGTAACTAAATTTCTAATCTAATTACCCTTCCCCATGTCATACGAAGACAGGGAACCATGATCTGTGATATTATGAGGAACTGCCAAAAAATAAATATTTGTAGTTTCTTTCACTAACATGTAAATATGAAGAAGATAATGGGGACTAAATGAGGCCAAACTTTAGTAGAGCTTGTTTTTATGAGTAGCTATAGGAATGAAAGTTGGCTTCATGACTGAGCCATCTCACAATCCCCTCACAGGATTGTTGTTGTGGGGAAAGTAAGATGAGGAAAGGATATTAGATATGAGATATGTTTGCCAACTTGAGGAATTCATACCAAAAAAATCACAGTTCACTCACCATTGTGATTACAGAAAACCATTAACAAATTCTGTTACAGGCTCTTTGCCTTAAGCAAGAAACATTGCACAGCCTCCTCTCTGTTGAATCAAAATTCACCCTGACAAGCAGTACATTTGTTGCATTTTAACTTTCCACTGTTCTATTCAATGTCCCAAACCTCCTCCCCTCAAAAAAGACCCCAAAAGTACAATACCCACCAAGACCCACCTAATCAGAAACACCAGATCTCCATAAAGATGGAGAAGAAAACTATCCAGGGGAGTTAATAATAGAATATACAGAAGCAAATTTCAAAGTGGTGAAGTAAAGTAGACAAAATCTGACATAAAATGAGATTGCCCTTTCTCTGACAGAAGCTCCACAGGCTGAAATGTTACCTCAGTACTAAAAAGGATGTGGAAGAGATGCCTTCAATGTGTGTTGGGGAAACAATAGTAGAAAAGAAGAATACAGGGACAGCCTAAAGATGGGAGTGCTGGGAATTCAAGGTTTCTGCAAATGCCTCAGCTAATAGCAAAGTAGCCCACTAGATTGATTATGCATGCACACTATTGAAAACAATAGTCACTTAAGTATCAGAGACCTGCTAGATAATTTATAACCAGCTAGCATTAATATTCAGAGAGGTAGGCAAAGTTCAAAGGCACAAGGTGGATAACAAAAGTTTAAGACTCTTCCAATATCACTACCAGCTTTTTAACCACAAAAGGCCTTGTTTGTTTCTCTCCACCTAAACTACCTGAGTCTCAATGGTTGCCACTTGGTTATAGAATACAGGACAGATTATCAACATCTCATCATGTACATGAATAAAGATTACTTAATGCCAAATGAAACATGCTCATTCATGAAGTTTAATATGTCTACCTGGATTAGCAGCAAGTCCCAAGAAATGAATGTCCAGCAACTTTTCATGTATTTCATCTGAATTAACTTCTACTTCTTTGGATTTTAACTATTAGGTGCATTTAATAAGATACAAAATCAGCACCATTGTTGGGAATTGGAGCAGGGGTGAAATTCAGCAGATTCTGACAGGTTCTGGAAAACCGGTAGCAGTTGTCCAGAAAGTAGTAGAAATTTTGAGCAGTTTGGAGAACTGGCAAATACTATCTCTGGCTAGCCCCAGAGTGGGGTGGGAATGGAGATTTAGCAGTATCCTTCCCTTGCCACATCCACCAAGCCATGCTCACAGAACCGGTAGTAAAAAAAATTGAATTTCACCACTGAATTGGAGTTATATGAGAAAAAGTTTTATATATTGTATCCAGTTGGGACAGACTGTCCTTTATGATTAGATCCTCCACCCTTCTGCCCAAACAATTATTTTCTGTGCCTTACCATAAACATGACTATAATGCAGTTGGGTACTGGCACCTATCTTAAGTTTAAATATAATTGTCAAGGCTCAATAATTAACACAGCCTAGTGAGCTACAAAAATGTTCCTAACAACTATTTGTCAAAATGTCCTAGAACTTACGGAAGCAACATTCGACACATTTATTCCCAATTGTCCTTTATTTAGGACAATTTACATTTATTCCCAATTGTATGTACTGAAGATTGTTTTCAAATTTTACAAAGTAAAATTTTATTTCCTACATTTTCATCTTCTAACCTATTGTCATACAGAATCTGTATGCAATAAGCACAATTTTTTGCTTAACAGCAAATTCTGCAAATTACTCAAAAGGAATTAGTTAAATTAAAAATAGCAGAACTTTTTTGATGTTTCTTTCATAAAATGACAAAAATTCAGAAAAGCAGACATGTGAAGAGACCAGCAGAATGTGGCAGAAAGAGATGGATGAGGCAATGATGCTAAGTAGACATATGCTATATATTGGATAAAAGCAACATTTTCTGTTATTTACTATTTGGAAAGGATTTTTTACTTGGTCTTTATTCTTTCCAGAATGTTGAGGGAAAATGTGAAGAGACTGTCTATCATCTATGTACTGGACTATCAAAGTTCCTCAGAAAGTATCCAATTTTGATACAAAAGGAAACTCCAACAGATAAGGTGATAATTGAAGATCGGACTGGCAAAATATCTGAATGCATTGAACAACCAAAAGAAATTATCTTAAAGTGCTTCTGTGATCCCAATAGGAAAACATGAAAATCACAGACTTTGAAACCCATAAGCATAAAAGGAAAATCTAAAAAAAAATTGAAATAGTCCTTTCTGCCAAGGCGAGCAGAAAGTCTAAGAGGGTTGATTTGAATCCACAGAGACACACTCACTGGGTATATTTAATAATCTTAATGCATCATATCAACCAATATCTGTTTCTATTTGTTCTTACTGTTTTATGTAGTTATTTACAAAGCACATCTAAATTATATTAAAGTAACCAAGATATCTTTACAATCCCCAAGGCATATCACAACTTTCCAAACATTAGCACCCCCCTAATGTTTGGAAATTTAAAGTTGAAAATTTTGATGTACCCTAGAAAAATTACTAAAATAGCTCTTGGGATTGTATGTTAATTGAAAAATGTTATTGTTTTGAAGAAAAGTATCATTCTATTGACCATTCCAACAATACATCAGGTGGTACTTACTCCAGGTGTAGGACTCGGGCACAGGCAACATTATTCCTAAAAACTAAGATCAGCTTTTGGTCCACAGGCTATATAACTCATCATGTTCTGTACATATTAAATCAAATATGTATAAAAGTTCTTTTGAAGACTTCCTTGGTCTTCATGGGCATTCAAGATGACTTGTGTTCCTACTTCCCTTCTCCTGAACATGCTGAAAACCAGTCTATAAAGCAAAGGCAAATTCTAAACCTTGTTCTACTTCAACTTGTAGAGTCTATAGAGAGGCATGTCCATTATCTACTTCCTACTCTAAACGATGAGGGAAAAATAAAAAAACAATAATGCAGATAATTATAATGGGCCCTGCTATTCCATCAGAAGTAGTCTAGCCACTAAAAAGCACATCCACAAGCTGTTAAAAAATAATAAAGCATTTCCCAACATTCGCAGAACAAGAAGATAATTTATCGTCAGCATTAAAAATAAGACTCCAATCAATTTCACTAATATTGAAAGCATACACACTACAGTTTATCTCTGCCAGCAAGGAAGGCAGAATACTAGCAAATTTAAAACTCATCCCGTCCTTTTGGGAATAATAAGATCCCTTACATGGCGGTTAAAGGTATTCTTTCAGTCATCCAGTCATAAATATCCCCAAAGCAATAAGCACTGCAGCTAACAAAAAAAATCCGGTCACTGTGCCATTGGAAGAAATAAAAATATCTGAAAAACATATGGTTTTTATCTCTAATTTCAAAAAGGGAGGAAGAAAAAAATATCCATCTTTTTCATTCAGACATTTCTGTTCAGAATATTCATCTAGATGACTATTATGACCAACTTCTCAGACAACAGGCAAGAGAAATTTTGAACTTGCCAATCTTCACTAACATTGAACTTAATTTTACTATACACATATGGGATACATGTGCACACAAAGTCTCAGCATTGTAAATGTGGGATGTACAGCCCCACAGCTCATTGAGGCTGCTTAAAACAAAGAATTGGAGCTGATTCAATTATGGAAGGAGGATAAGATGTTGTCGACAAATATTGAATTTAAATATATATATATTACAGGTAAACATCATAGAATATAAATTTTGATTTTAAACAGAACAAGTAGCATGCATGTTTCTCCAATCGACTAGCTACCAAAATAAAATAAAATCCCTTTTCCCCCTATGTCCTCTTATTCTAAAAATCCAATACTTATTATTTTTTTGTTACAGATTTTTTAAAATCTTTTTTTTAGTGGATATCTACTAAAGACGCCAGCGTGTTGTAATGATTAAAATATCAGTCTATGACTGGACAGAATCAGATTCATATCCAGATCTAACCGTGAAGCTCATTTGATGCTGTCTGGACCATTTGCTAGGTTCCAGTATAACCTACTTCAAAGAATTGCTGAGAGGAAGAATTATGCATGATTTCCCAATCTTCTTAGTAAAATGCTGGCATAGTGTAATAAACAGAAAAACCAGTATCTGCTCGAAAAAAAATCCCAGAATTGTAGAATCTCATGGTGAGGACATTTTATCCTGCTCATTGCAGGAATGTGTAATCCTTCTCTCTGGACTAATAATAAAGCAATGTTGAGCCATATGTTCCATATGTCTACTCAAAGTTCCTTATATTTCTTTCCTTTTTTCTCAACATACCTTGCTCTTTTATTTTTCAAATGGATTTGTTTTTTACACTCCTACCTATATGATCACCTTCCTGCACAGACTTTAGTTAGTGACTTCCTTAAAATTTAGAACCTAACCTGGATATAATATTCTGGGCCAGGGAGAATAGAAGAGAAGATCCTAAAAGTTGTCACACATTATTTCATGTGGTGGACTTGTACAAAGACAAGGAAATTTTGGATACAAATTCATATGTGATTAGAAAAAATGACCAGACAACATATAGAGTTTAAGCCAGAATTATTTTTATTAGGTTATGATAAAGGGATAATATACCGAATTTTACACATCTTGACCTCAGCAAGAATTGTATATGCACAGCAATGAAGAATGAAACACCCCTTCAGAGGAGGAGACGTTAAGGAAGATACTGATCTGTGCAGAAATGGACAGACTAACGCTAAAAATAAAAGTTAAAGGAGATACAGAATACTATGCTTCAGAGAATAGATTCTATCAATGGTTAGAAACATGAGGTAGAAGTTGAAATGCGAAGAATCAGGTTAGGTGGACATGGAGAGAGATACTATTAGGTATTAGGTATTAGAATGAAAGATGTTGACATTCTAGAATAGGATGGTCAGAAATGACTTTACAACACTAGCACTGTTTTAAATAGTATATATGTTATTTTGTTTTTACATTTGTTTCATGACAAGTGAAATACCAGGACAATTACACTGTATTCAATATATTTATATGTAAACAATAAAAAAATATTCTAAATATCCTAAACATTTCATGATTCTATTGAGTTTCTGAATCTGAACAGATATGGATGGTCAGAATGGTGAATAGAAGAACAAGTCAGTAAACAGTCTAGGTAAGATCTGAGTCACTAAACATGAATTTTTATACATGCATATGACTGAACAAAAGTTGTGTGCATACAGGTTGTCCTCAACCTATGACCACAATTGAACCCAAAATTTATGTTTTAAGTGAAACATTTGTTAAGTGAGTTTTGCCCCATTTTACGACCTTTCTTGCCATAGTTGATAAGTAAATCACTGCAGTTGATAAGTTAGTAACCCAGTTGTTAAGTGAATCTGTCTTCTCCATTTACTTTGTTAGTCACAAGGTCGCAAAAGGTGATCACATGACCTTGGGACACAGCACCGATCATAAATATGAACCAGTTATCAAGCATTTCAATTCTGATCACATGATCATGGGGAGACTGCAAAGGTGAAAAACTGTGAAAAAGTG
>JAPKID020003347.1:0-12455 GCA_026931265.2 Tropidonophis doriae
AAACCGAACACAGAACATAGCACACTGAATGAGTAGAGATTAAGAGGAAACTTCAAGACTACAGAACTTACTTTAAGTCATCAACTTCCATAATTTTGTATGCTTTATAATGAAGGTCAGCCCTACAATATGGCTCAATTTTTGCAGTTCGTGAAAAAAATACTAAACAGCTAAATTATTTGTTATTATATTTTTACCATCAGAAGAACTATTATGAGGACTGCCTACATTACGCAGCAGAATGTGGCAGATTCTCTTTTATGCTTCTTCCTGGCACATTGTAACAAGCGGCCTAGGATAAATACATATCATGTGCCACTCTGTTGTTATTTTATGGGTGACAGTAATTAGATTTGGGAGAGGAATGTGCATACTTTCTGAATGCTTCATAATGTCGTGACTATAATGGTCAAAATGGCCTCATTGTATCCTATTGAAAGTCTATCTGCAGGTAGTTGTGTGTCTTTGTACAGATATTTTAAACAGCTCTATACTGCCAGCAATGAGAAATATCTTTGGTATTAATCATGATGACTGAAAGGCACTTCCCTTCATGGATGATAATGTGCAGAGCAATCCTTCACACAAACCTAGTTGCAAGGCTTGGATTTTAGCATTGGGATAGATGATGATAGCTAGATATATAGATAGATAAAAAGACGGGGAGATGGATGGATAGTGTTCTGGATAAACGTGTTTTGGCTAAGACCAAGTGTACTTTATGTTTGTACATGTATGGTGTAGTGAAACAGTATATAAAGAAATTAGATTATTTTATTCCAGTTCTGATCTTCTGTAGTGGTTTAAAGTCTGTTATATTCATATGACTGTGATCCATCCAAGTGCCATTGCCACTAGCTTTTATTAACATAACCAGGATTTTTTTGGGGGGAGGGGGCTACCCTAAAGGGACATATTTGTTCGTCTTCATGTCATAAAATATACCCCTTATCATATTAACTATACAATTTATCATTGGAGGTAGACAATCTGTATGTGGGTAAACTCCTAGAAACAGCATTTTCTGTAAAGATACCTACATGTTTTACTTGAATTCCTATTTTCTCTTCTCTGTTGCCCTTATTATCTGTGATTGAGGTCTGGAAAGCAGATTGTAAATAAATTGGCAGGGGTGTCTCATAATACAATAGCAAAGAACAAATCTCCAGCCTATTTTTCACATTTTGTCCCTTGGAAAAGACAGTTGTTTAAAACCCATCTGGATAGGGACTTAGTCTCGTGGGAAAAAAATATTTCAAATTCTTGTAAAAGAAAAATCCATTTGGATTTTGTATGCTACTTTAATGTTATACAGTAACTCCATGAAATTGGATTTTATAGCCCAGAGCAAATCCTTAAAGGAGATAATTTAAATTAAAACTTGTGGAAGTGGTCAGCTAGTTTAGCTTAGGGCAGAATATATTATTAATTGAATAACATGGGATTGAAGACAACTGACAACTTCATAAAAGTAAGGTAGAATGAATATATTTCCTAAAATAAATTTCAGGAATACATTTCCTGAATTTTTAATCATACCTGATTTAACATCCATAAATAAAATGTACACTTTTTTCCCCCTCTTCACCATCATTATTCACTTGTGCAGTAAATATACTATGGTGAAACCATCTTCTTTTGTGTTAAAAGCTTGCAAATTGTTTAGGGGTATTTTATGGGAAGTATTCCAGATTCACGTATGCCTTTCTCCATATTCCAAGCAATATTCTTCTTGAGCATCCAAATAGGTCATATTAACACCATTCAAGTGGTACAGGTTGCCCATGTGCTATCCATCTATTCAGGGGTGGTATTCAATTATCTTCCCTACTGGTTCGCAAATGTGAGCATTCACTTGCTTGCTTTGCTCACATGGACGCTGTCCGCGCAGATGCTCAGCTTTCCACGCAGGTGCTTTGCCTTTTAAAAAGTGCCTAAATGGGATGAGCTGGGACAGGTGGATGGGCCCACCTGCGGTTTCCGCTACCAGTTCAAGTGAACCGGTCCGAACTGGCCGAATACCACCTCTGCATCCATAGTTTAACTAAAACACAGTTTACAGTATGTGAAAATTCACACTGAATTAAGTTTAATTAAAAATAGGTTCCAAACCCTTCTGATATAAAGAATAGAGTGAAGGACTAGAAAGTCCATTGTCTGCAGCAGTTCATTCATCAAATTTATCAAGATGGTGATTTCTTATGCTGTATAAACTATGCCATTCTTTACAATCTATTCATTAAATAGCTGAATAATTTTCAGAGAGTATAGCTGTTAATACCTCTAGCAGTACTGTAACCTCTAGTAATATGATATATTACCATTTTTAAATCCTCAATATAAATTCTTTTTAGGTGCTGCTTTGTTGTTTTGGTACCTTAAGCCAGAGATTTAGAAATGTGAACCATATTTAATAAGAGCTGGGCTTATAATGCACATGTAAACTAGAATCCTCTATTTTTTTAAAAAATATATTTACTACCTTTATTACGATGAGGGTATATTTTCAAATTATAATTTTTAATGCATGTCATAAATTTTGTTCTTGGTTTTAAGAAGTTTAAGAACTAAGAAACATGTTGGAACTTTGGTACAGTTGCTGTAACAACCCACAAAGATAAATTAGATTTGCTAATTAATATGCTGTCTTTGATTTATGTCAGGCTATTCTGTCTATAAGGCCCCTAACACAGCTAGCAATTAAAAACCATCTTTTTCCCAAGCTTTGCAGAAGAAGAAAAAAAAAGAAAAGGCAATGGTTTGTAAAAATAGAGTGACCATCACCATATTCATTTCAATCCTGCTGATGATAAGTCAAGAAAGCAGATAGTTGCAAAAAAAAAAAATTGTGATTGAAAACCATTTGACTTTTAAAAGAGATGGTGTCAAGAGTGATTAATATTGCTGGATCCCCAATAAAAAAGAGCTGAGATGGTGCAGTGGTTAGAGTGCAGTGCTACAGGCTACTTCAGCTGACTGCTAGCTGCAGTTCAGCAGTTCAAATCTTACCAGGCTAAAGGCTGACTCAGCCTTCCATCTTTCCAAGATGGGTAAAAAGAGGACCCAGATTGTTGGGGGCAATAGGCTGACTCTGTAAATCTCTTAGAGAGGGCTGTAAAAGCACTATGAAGTGGTATATGCTATTCCTAATTCAGAGCATATACAGTAGTTGGCAACAGGTTCTCTGTACTAGTTTAATAGCATCTTGAAATTAGCCTGGGAATAAATAGCCAACTCAAAATAGAAGCTAATGGTATATTATAGAAAGGCTATAGAAAGAGAGTGAAGATAATGATAGGGTGTATGCAACAATAGCCAGCTGTTTCTTTTCGAAGAAAAAATGCAGTTGTCATCATAGCTGAGATTGACAGCAAGCTCTCATGGCCAGAGTCTTCTCATGAAAATCCTAGATTTCACCTAAATCAAAAAAAGCCTCTAGATCTAGCAAACTCTCCTAGCGAAGAGGTGAACAATTCTATCACGCTAGCTTATTGCAGCATTCTTTTCAAACATTCCTATATCAGCAAAGTAGAGGAAGAAAAAGCGTTAAAAGCCAATAAGTATTAAATATGTATAGGATGATGGTGGTATTTTTATCCATTAAGGAGTAACACAGGGCAAAGAAACAGGGTAACATATTTGACTATTAACTTGAGATCCATAATGATGTTCCCAACAAGGTTTATTTTTTTCCCCTAAATCCAGTTGATATATAAATCCAGTTGATCTAGTCCTCGCAAAAATGGTTTTATTTCTTTTTGTTATTTTGCCTAATGCACAATTTTGCAGTTTATACAAAATCTTTTCCATAAACTGATCTTGATCAGTTCATTTGATCTCAATATTTTGTATTTTTTTCCAATTCGTTTTCCTTGGTATTGCTGCATGTAAAAAAAATTACCTTCTTTTCAATTATCATTATATATCGTGATGATGAGGATTTAGTGTAACAGTGGAATTTTCCCAGTACAAAACTGCTTCTTTGGAAAAGAGCTCATTTAATATTCTAAAACTCAGAGAATACATTAGATGAGAATTTTAGAAATATTATTAGAACACGATTTGTTTTCCCCCCTAACCTAGACATAAAATTGTACATACTGTACTTGTTTCTCCTCACAGCATTTTGGATACTTGCTTGTATCCATTGCATCTGTTTATTTATAAAATTTATAGGCCACCCATCTTATTTCAAGGTAGCTGGGCAGCTTAGACTCACAAAAATAAAACTAAAGAAATTAAAAACACGAATGTTAATACACAATCCAAAACAGTAAAGTGAATTAAAAGATGGAGAGGGAGAGAGCAGGATGCGTGAGGATCCATTGTTAATCAACTAACCACCTCCACCCACCAGCATGTATGGGGTGGGCCAATCCCAGTGGAATGAGGCAATCTCTCTAGTAGCCCAGATCCATGCCATGAAGGGCTTTAAAGGTAGTTGCTGATATCTTGAATTATACCCGGAAGAAAGTTGGCAGCCAATGCAGCTTGCGGAGCAGTGCTATTACATGGGCCATTCTTGGGACTCTAGGAACTGCCCACACTGCTACGCTTCGCACCAGCTATAGCTTCCAAGTGTTCTTCAAAGGTAGCCCCAGGTAGACCATTTGTAATAGTCCAATCATGAGATGATTAGGATCTGAATGACTGAATACAGCAACTACTAATACAAGAAAGGCTACAACTGGCACACAGCCTGAAGTTGCACAAAGGCTCTCCTAGCTGTGACTGCCACCTGATCTTTGAGCAGGGGCTGTGAGTTCAGGAGAACTCTCAAGGTGAACTGGTTCCATCTGGAGGAGTGCAACCCCATCCAGATTGAAAGATGGCAAAGTCCCACATCTCAGTGTCCTTTGCACTCAAAACCATTTAGTCTTGCCAGGGTTCAGCCAAAGCCTGTTGCCTATCCAGGCCCCGACAGCCTCCAGGCACCACAAGATGGAAGCAACTGAATCACATGGATCACCAGAAGAGGAAATATAGAATTGGGTACTGTCAGCATAACACAGATATCATAGCCCATTATGACGGAAGATCTCACCCAGCAGCTTCATATAGATGTTTAAAAGGAGCGAAGAGAGTACCAAGGCCTGTGGTCCCAGGGCTGGAGCTCTCGCTCCCAAAAATCACTGATTGGGACCAACCATGAAGAAAGGAACTAAACTAGTGCACGATTGTGCCACCCAGCCCCAGCCTTTGTAGCCACCTCAAAAGAATACCACGGTATTGAAGGCTGCTGAGAGGGAAGGAGAGTGAGGACAGTTGCATTATCCCCATCCATCTCTTGCCAAAGATCATCAACAAGTGTGACCAATGCCATTTCTAAATCCTGATTCAAAAGAATCCAGTTAATTCATTTCATCCAGGACCCTCTAAAGTTGCCAGGCTACCACCTTTTCCACAACTTTGCCTGACAAGGGGAAGTTGGCAACTGGACAAAAGTTTGTGCAGACAAGTGGGATCCAATGATGCTTTTTGTTTTTAAGGACTGAGGGGTGGGGACAAACCAGAGTCTCCTTAAAAGCTCCTGGAAATGTCCCCACCACCGGGTCTCAAATATATCTCGTAATATATAGGATATTGCTAGCACATAGCAAAGACCTTGATTTTGCGTAGCCTATAGTTGTTACGGTGCTTGTTTTAAAGATTTTAAACCATATGGCATCATTTCAAATGTATTATATTAATAAGGCATATTTAAATTACAAATGTCACAGATAATCTGTGAATTGTTTTTGATTACTTGCCTTTCTTCTTCTTCTTTGATTTAGTTACTAAAATTCAGCTAATTGTTTATTAGCCTTAGAAAAGTGGTACTGGGCTCATCTGCAGATCCTGGTAACTGTGATTAGTCTGTCCTTCCTAGATCTTCCTTCTTCCTTTACTGTAGCAACAAGATCATTGCTGCAACTGCTCAATTGATCTTCTGCCTCATGTATGAATGGATTTACCAAGCATGGTACAATAGCTGCTATTGGAGAAGTCTGTCCACATTAGGGAAAACCATCGGCTTCTTTTTCTGCACAGAAATTTGGCTTAATGAGGGGCCGCAGCTCTATTATGGGTCTGGGAATTAAGCGATCTCATAGCACATTAGAGCACCACTGACAGCAGCAGGCAATCATGCTTATGTACCATTTATTTTAGTGAGGGGATTCACTCAGCTGCAGTGATGCCTAGAGAATCGACTGGGTGTGAGCAGCCGCTTAGGTCTTAGTCATTACTGTTCTATGACTAGGTGATTCTTAAACAACTGTTCCACTGCTAGATTAGTTTTAAGTAACTGTTCCACTATTAGGTGAGTTTTAAGCAACTGTTCCACTACTAGGTGAATTTTAAGTAGCTGCTCCACTAGTAAGTAATTTTTAGCAACTGATCCACTACTCAATGAGTTTTAAGTAACTAAGTAGGAGCCTGATATCTAAATCAGCCACTAGTGAGGCAGTTCCAATTATTCTTACTTAGAGCCATGGTTTCAAGGAATGATATTGCACCTGGATAGTACTAATTATAATCAGTGCTATAATCTCACCATTTTAAAAACCCAAATGGCTTCAGGACCCCTGAAAGAATGCCTCCTTCTGAAAGATTGTCAGTGTTCACTAAGTGAATTTAGGGAGGTCACCTCCAGTGTCAGCTGTTTCAGACTTAGGATCAATATTTTTCTGTGGTTTTCCGTGCATTTGTGAAATTCACTGAAGGAAAAAAAAATTCTTTAAGAAAGCTTTCAAGTCATATCTCATTCAGTTGACCTACAATAGCTTCATTGTCTAAAATAATTATCTCACCAAAATGATCCTTTTGTTCTATGTTAATATAGGATTTGTTCCTTTTTACAGGATTTCATATGCTCCAAATTGTTATATTTTTGGTGTTTCTGTATACCATCTAGGGACGTGGCCTAAAATTCAAATACTTCTATAAATACAATTAAATAAATAGAGGGACAAAAGCGGGCAGTTATCAAAGATATGGAAATGAGTCCCTGACAGCTATAATGCTTATTCCATGCATATCCATGATATTTGACACATTGCAAAAAGAACAAAAAATGGTTTCAATGATTCCACAATTAAATGAAGATACATGGATGGCATTTGGAGCCTATAATGACTCCCAGTATTAATGTCTGCGGAGTTTAATTAGACACAAAATATTTTACATAATTTTAACAGCAATAATCTTCTGAAATATAATACAGATGTTTTAATCCATAACATCTAGTTCTATGAATGCTAATTCCAAAGTTATGCAGTGTTTCATTCTGTTTCATATAACATTGAACAGAGCGAAATAAAAGAGAGAGACCAAGATCCCAATGTTTACAAATGGAACCAGGAAGATCCAGGTACGTATAGACCAGTCAGCATGGCCTGCATTCTGGGCAATTTCTTATCAGTAGTTAATAGAACAAAAGAATAACAGAATAACATAGTTGGAAGGGTCTGCTACTCCAACCCCTTGCTCAAACAGGAGAGCATATATCATTCCAGACAAGTAGTTGTCTCTTCTTAAATGCTTCTAGTGATGGAGCACCCACAACTCCTAGAGCGGTTTGGCCCGAATGTGGTGAACCAGTAGTAGCAACAGTGGGAGGCTCCACCCAGACACTTCTGCGCATGCAGAACCCACCCACTCCTAGACGCAAGCCGTTCCACTGGCTAATTGTTCACACTGTTAGAAAATTTCTCCTTAGTTCTAGGTTGCTCTTGTCCTTGATTAGTTTCCATCCAATGTTTCTTTTCCTGCTTTGGAAAATAGGTTGATCCCCTCATCTTTGTAAGAGCCCCTGAAATATTGGAACAGTGATATCATGTTACCCCTAGTTCTTTTCACTAGCTTTAACATACCTAATTCCTGCAACCATTCTTCATGTTTTGGATTCAGACCTCTAATAATCTTGTTTTCAGAGTCTCTACATCTTTTTTATAATATGGTGACCAAAACTGGATGCAGTATTCTAAATGTGATCGAGACTTTATAAAGTCTAAGGCTTTTTAAAGCAGTAGTAATATTTCACATGAACTTTATTCTATTTTATCTTGAGAAAGATAACAGGAACAAAAACAACCAAAGAAAAATCAATCTGACAAGGTTTTCCATCAAAGAAATAACCCATGATTTGGCAACCAAGATTTGGAATAAGAGAACCTATTCTTCTAGTGAATGCTTATAAAATAGAAAGCAAAGAGTAAAATTAAAAAATAGAGTCCTTCAAGAAGCTGTGTTGGGAATCATGCTTTTTAACTGGTTCATAAATGTTCTTATGAACATTTCTGAGAATGATAAGAATGAGCTAACTAAATTTGTGGATTATTTATTTATTTATTCCCCCACCCCCAAAAAAACCCCTCTTTATTTATTTATTTTTACAAATAACTCAAGGGGGGAACATATCCAACATATTACCTCCTCCAATTTTCTCCACAATGACAACATCATTGAAGATCCCGATTGGAGAGAGTTTTAAAACAGACAAAGAAAGTACTTGTTCACACAGCATAGAATTAACCTGTAAAATTCATCCTTATAAATTCTGGTAGCTGTCACTATCTTAAAGGAATTTAAAAGATGAGAGGATAAATTGATGGATTAAAGGTTTACGGAAGATTATTAATGATGAAAAAGTCAATGTTAGTTTTGGGTTTCAGATAACATACAGGTAGTTCTCGACATATGTCCATAACTGAGCACAAAAATAAAGAAATTATTTGGAAATAAACAGGTAAGTATAGGTATAGATATTATCTTTCATTACTATACAATGAATAAACATTTGAAATTTCATATGATATTTTAGGGTTGCAGAATATCATATAAAGAACAGGCTGTTTCTTGTTTAATGGCAAGACACTTATAAAATATTGACAGAAGACGGATACTGCCCCACCTTCTTTAGAAATGTTTTATATTTTGAAACCATTATCTTTGCTAATTATAGTCATGCTAATCTGTCATGACAAAATAGCATAACATGGGGTCAAACGTGTAAAACTGAAAAGTATTATAATTATAAATTATATATGAAGCCTTATTTTTCTGATGTAAAAGTACATAATCTAAGTTCCTAGGACAGTATAACACTTTTATTCTTCCTTTTTATTCTTTCCTATTTTCCATAATAGTATAAACAAGCCATTTCTATAAAGATCTATCAGACTAATCTGTAAAAACCCAAAGTGATTGCGTTGTGATTTGATGTCAATGCCTTGTTTTATTGTAACAGAGAGTCAGAAGTCAAAGCTTCTTTTTCTCCCACAACCCCTATTTTTCCTCACTTTTCTTCCTCCTTTCTCCCTTCCCAACTCACTGCTCTTCTATTTACTTTTGTATTTTGTATTTTATAATACTCAGTAACTCAGGGGTGTCAAATTTACAGCCCATGGGCTGGATGCTTCACATGCTGCACCCACTCCTGCCTGGTTTAGGGAAGGGGGGAAAAGTCACGATAGACATGACGCCACCGTTTCAACACAAGTTTGACGCCCCTGCTATAACTCAATTTAAAAAATGCTTACAGGAATTCTTCCAGAGCCTTGAGTGCAGCCCCAGAGGTCCTCCAAAAATATCTACTGGGTTGTAATTATTCAACTACTTATTAAATACATGGGGAAATTCCATTAATTGATTATGCATTATCATTAAATCAAATCAGAATTATTGCTTTGGTCCTATTCATTGTTGTACTCAGTGTTAGGGTAAAAAACACCCCCATTGGCAAATAAAGGCGGAATAGTGCAATATACCGGACAGAAAGAGATACGTTGCTTAAAACACACAATAACTATCAAACACTGATAGTATACCCCAACGATGCCGTCGAAGTGATGTCCCGGTGTTTGAAAGCCGTGCGGATCTGGATGGGAAGGAACAGACTCAAGCTCAACCAGTCCAAGACCGAGTGGCTGTGGCTACCGGTGCCCCGGTTCAACCAGTTGACGCCATCACTGGCCATAGCCCCTGTGGAGCGGGCACGCAACTTAGGCGTCCTCCTGGACTCTCGGCTGTCATTAGAAGGCCATGTGACAGCCGTGGCCAGTGGGACATTTTTACGAGGTTCACCTGGTGCGTCAGTTGCGTCCCCTATTGGACCGGGATGCCCTTCGCACGGTCAGTAATGCTCTTGTGACATCTCGTCTGGACTACTGCAATGCTCTCTACATGGGGCTCCCCTTGAGATGCACTCGAAGGCTACAGCTGGTCCAGAACGCGGCCGCGCAGGCAGTTATGGGAGTTACTAGATACTCCCATGTAACACCACTCCTGCGCGAGCTGCACTGGCTGCCTGTGGCCTTTCGGGTGCGTTTCAAGGTGTTGATGATCATCTTTAAAGCGCTCCATGGCACAGGACCTAGTTATTTGCGGGATTGTATCCTGCCCCATATATCCCTTCGGCTGATTCGCTCACACAGAGAGGGCCTTCTCCAGGTGCCGTCCACCAGGCAATGCCAGCGGGCGACGCCCAAGGGAAGGGCCTTCTCTGTGATGGGCCTGACCCTCTGGAACGACCTACCCCGAATATTAGAATGACCACGGACCTCTGCGCCTTCTGCCAAAAAGTAAAAACTTACTTGTTCCACCAGGCCGGTTTGGCCTAATTTACGCTTCTCGCCCCAGTCTGTATTTTCAAATTTTCTATTTGTTTTTAAATGGGTTGCAATTTTAATGTTCCTAAATTTTAGTACAGGGTAATTTAATTAGTTTTTAACTTTGTATGTGTTGTATGTTTGTAGATAGTTTTTTAATTTTCCTGTACACCGCCCCAAGTCCCCTAGGGGAGAGGGGGCGGTTTATAAATTTAATAAATTATTATTAATTATTATAACATACCTAACAGTAGGTTTTGGATCCAAAACGGATCGATACATCAGCAAGTATTGTAGGGCCAACTGATAAAAGAAAGTTCAAGACCATATTGCTTGGAAACATACAGAAGAGGCTTTCATCTTGCAGTAGATAGACAATGGCTAAAATGGTGATGATCTGGCAATTTAAACTATTTCCAACTAGCTTAGTACAATTTGATGTCATCACTTTACATTTGATAATTATTTTATATTTTATAAAATAAAATGTTATATTTATTTTATACATTCATAACTTATATTTGCTATTTGATATCAATTTAGCTTAGTACGATTTGATATCTTATTAGTAACTTTGGCTATCATTAAATGTTGTATCGTTTTATTATTGAGCGTATTTTATTCTCCTTATGTGCACTGAGAGCATATGCACCAAAGACAAATTGCTTCTGTGTCCAATCACACCTGGCCAATATTCTATTCTATTCTATTCTATTCTATTCTATTCTATTGATGGCACCAATGCAGTATTAAGGGTGATTGTATGCATTTTGATCTTGAAAGCTTGCAAGTTAGCTTTGCTACTTCTGCCTGATTAAAAAGTAGCTAGAAACCTAAGTGAAAAGGGATCACTGAACTCTGTTTATGCGAGGCTAATTTAAAAAGAAAAAAAGATCCACCTTTTCAAAAACCACTGGCAAAGTATGCACAATACTTCATGAATATAGGGAAAAGAGACGGCTTTATCCAGAAAGGTTCTGTGTAAGAGGGATCAACTACACACCATTCTGTAGCAACCACGGGGAGGAAACGCCCATCATAGCACAAAACGGGTAACGTTATCAGATTTGTCCAATCAGATGCGAGAAAGACTTTTAGGCCGTTAAACTCTCGCGCAGGGCTAGACTAATGCAATATCTCACGTGACCGTACTAAGGGCGCACTTTTGGTGGTGTGCTTCGAGTATCTCTTCGCATCAGGGTGAGTGCTCGACCGTTTTTCTATAATTCTCGAAGTTCCAATTGGCCCAGTTGTTAAAGCAGAAGTTTGGCTGCAAATCTGAGATACAGTGAATGCGGGAGGAAGGGAAATAAAATCCGAAGAGCATCTCCAAGCCACTTGCTAAGTGGCGAGTTGATTCTAAAACGCTTTAAGGCCTTTTTTAAAAAAATGCTCCTTTGCAGCAAAATAAAATAAAATAAAATAAAAAAACGCAAAGAGGCCAACAGTCTTCAGTCACCTAGTCTTGCTGAAAAGTGGCGTCTGTTAATAGTATTTAACTTTTACGTGTGGCTAGATTGACGCGTTAAACGAAAACTTTGGCTATTAAATCAGGAGCTTCAGCTGCGTAAGAGTTTGTGGTTCACTACGATGTGTGCTGCAAAGCCAGCCAGATAGGTTAATTGGTTCAAGCAACTGTGGGTAAGTAAGTGGCTTACCAAGAGGCCACGAGTTACTTTTTTGGTACTAAATTCCAAGATGTTCATCCTGTGGAATATTTGCAGCTCAGCCTCCTGGAATAGCTATCGTTTTATTCTATATAAATAAAAATGTAAAGTAGTTGGTATGAATCCACTAATCTCAAAAACGACTCCACCGATTTACATCAAACTTTCACACAATGTTCACAAGAACTTCCGATAATAG
>JAPKID020003348.1:0-12454 GCA_026931265.2 Tropidonophis doriae
GCACGGGAAATTATTTAATAACTTTTTAAGGTATTTATACTGCTGTTTTGTATTGTTTTTATGATTGCCTGTGCGCCACCCTGGGTCCTTCCCAGGACAAGGGCGGGTTAGAAATCCAATCAATCAATCAATCAATCCATCAATCCATCAATCAATCAATCAATCAATCAATAAATTGCATTTTTCTCCATTTTACAACTTCTGTCTTAGTTGCTAAGTGAATCACCACAGTTGTTAAATTAGTAATAAAGTTGTTAAATGAAGCAGGCTTCTCCATTGACTTTGGTTGTCAGAGGATGGCAAAAGGGGATCACATGACCCCAGGTCACAGCAGCTGTCATTAATATGAGTCAGTTGCCAAGTGTCTGAATTTTGATCATGTGACCATGGGGATGCGGCTATGGTTGCAAGTGCGAAAAATGGTCCTAAGTCACTTTATTCAGTGCTTTTGTAACTTCAAATAGTCACTAAACAAATTGTTGTAAATGAAAGACTACCTGTATTAGTCAGAAATTGAAAAACAATAGCTGACCTACATGATTTGATTTCTGTACCAAATAGCTTCCTAAATGTTTCCTATATAATTTTCTTTATAATAGTATAGAGTCACCATGGAAAACTCGAGAAAAGGCACAGTGGTATGCCCCCTTTTTTTCTTCTGGCATGTAAGATAAATTCCCTTCATATTTGTGGTTAGAATGAGTTAACTAATGTTTCAAAATGCATTGTTGTGCTTTAAATTCCCCCACATTTTATATCTATTCTTGGAAACTGTTCCTCAACAAGCTGCTGGCATTTGAATGCAACCAGTTTCACTTTGAGCCTCTGCAACATTTATGTAATCACATTTACAGTACTTTAAGCCTTTTATCTATACCTCTGCTTGCAACAATTAAGCTAAACAGAACAACTTGATCTTCATAATCTGAAACCTGCCAGGATTTAGAAATAAAGGCATCACACCATAATGAGTTCTTCAGTAAAATATAAAGTTTAAAAAATGGTAGAGGTTTAACTGTCTTATTCCCCAGGTTTTTGACAAGATGTGTCATCAAACCATCACCAAGTGTTGCACACTGGACACAGCCTTTTACTTAAAAATATGTTTGGCAGAGGTCAGCTGTCTAAATTGTGACCAGGTCATTGAGAAGATATCCCACCAAGATACCTACAGAATTGCATTGTTTGTGTTCTCTCAGTGTTTAGAAAATATATAAAAATATCTGTATTGCCTTGCTATTAATTGTTAATTGTATTTAATATTATTTTAACATTATTTTTAACGTAAAAAATGTGTTATCTGCCAGTACATGCTGTAGCTGAAGGAAGATTATAAATCAAATTAAATCTGGACTATACATTTAATTAGTTAAAATTATTCCATTTAAGAATGTATCTATTAGGTTTCAGGACCACAGTATTTTCTTTAAGTATAGGGAAAGCTCTTCAGGTAGTCATTGCTTAATGATGGTAATTGGGACTAGAAATGATGAGGTAATAAATGTGTAGTTTAAAACAGACACGTGAAGTATAATATTATATTAAGATCTATTATTACAAAGATTATGTATCTCTTTTGATAACTGGATGGAAACAAGATATGAATTATTAATTTATCTGCTTTATATATAAACTGTATGTCTGTCTTCATTAAAAGTAATCCCAGGGTGAGATTTCCTTCTAAAAGGTGCCTAAGAACACTTAAATCCCACAACTAACAATATTGTGGTAAAGTGGAGTGAGGATGTTTAAACCAAAACTAAGTAAAGAAGTATATATATATGCAGGCACTTACTTACACTTCCCTAAGGATTGTTTAAGTGTTTTTAAAAACAATATAAAATTATTATGCTAGATGCACAAAAGAACAGTGTCTTCTAAATTTAAACCTCTGATATTTTAGCACTATTACACTCTTCATTATTCTTAGCAGTTTTGTTGGAAGAAATGTCCATCTGGGTTCAGTTCCAAGTGGGAAGAAAGCCACTGGAAACATGGAGGCTGCTTGGAAGGATGGTTTAATGGTGAACCAGAACCATCAAGCACATGTGATTCTGGGTAGCTGACCACATGGAGTGGAGAATGAGTGTTATTTATACCCTCTCTTTGGCTTTGAACTTGAGCTTCCTGTTCCTTTGGCAAGGACATATATCCCATTGGTTGCAGACTCCCATGTGGAGTCATGTTGGTCTGAATCAAGTTTGGTGGAACCTTACTGGTTGATGTAATGAAGGGGCTTGGTTGTGCCATGTGGTGAGCTCTGCTGATAGATAATCCTAGTATTTAATGGAGGGTCATGTCTTAATCCTATCACCCTGGAGCTGAGATCTTTTGTTTTGTAGATAGGCTGCCCAGGTCTTAAAGTGCACCAAATATCTGCTGGTGGCAGGGAGCTGCTCTTTGTCTTAAAAAAAACTGTTTCTCATTTTCTCATTTAGGGAAATACAACATTCTGCCTTTTTACTATTTCCTAAAATATTTCATTTTTCTAGGAGGGTTGTGTGCTAAGTTTCTTCAGTATACAGTTTTAGGAATTATTCATAAATATAACGTGCAGAATTCCAAATCCAAAATCACATGTTGATATAAATAGCAAATTTTATCATGACCTCAGAAATTTTCCATTTATTCCTTGTGGCCTACTTACAAAAGAAAAACCAAAACAAAACCAAAACAAGCTTACTTTCTTAGAGAAGTTCAGCTATGCAACAAATAGCTAAATATAATTATGGCATGCATAATAAATACAGAAAATACATATATTGAGGTGTCATAATTGCCTATATGCTTAACTAGATTTTTTTTACTTTTACTTTTTCTGGATTAGAGTTTATTGAACCTAGGAGGTGTTATGTTTCCTATGTTTGAAGAGTCCTGGAATTATACAAAAGATTATACAAAATCTATAGTAAAAACAATAATTTAATCTCAGTCTATTTTATCAATTTAAGACTTGCCATCTTTATAGTAAAAAAAACATTGCCAATTTTATGTTTATTTGTTTAATATATTTACATGGCCACCCATCTTATATGTATAATTCTGGATAATTAACAGTTTAACCAGGATAAAAGTAATAAAATAATTTAAAAAACAACATAAGTAGCAACCAAGAACATTCATGACATTCCATATTCTGTATAACTACAACTGTGAAGTGAAATGAAATGTGAAAGGAGGTAAGGAATATTTGATGAGTTCCACAACTCCGCATCTTAATGAAGTGATAGTTAAATTTGAAATAAAGACCAAAAGGAATAATCTTTATTTAATCAAAATACATTTTAAAAATTAATCTGCTAAACTGTTTTTGTGGCTTTATTGAAAATTCTCAAAGGCTTTAAAAAAAGCCACTGCTAGTTCAGCTTATCTCTTAACATTCTATGAAATGTTCAATGCTATTTAATAGATAGTATAGCAAAATGAAGTTTTGATTAATGAATATAAGGAGGGACTAATAATTTACATGGTAAGGAAGAACTTAGAAAAGAAAAGTAACAGAATTTAGCAATTAGTTCATATACTTTAAAATATACTTTATATTTTAGTGAATTTATACATACATAATTATACATAAAATCTATTTTGATATATTTTATAAATGTAAATAAACTAAATTATTTAATTTAAGGAAAATTCCATGCCCTTTTATCAGCAGCAATCTGAGCATTCATTCATCCCCTGCTGCCATAAGACAGGAGCTCAAAGCATCAAGATATATAGAAGAATATGGAGAGGTGGCCGGCCTAAAAATTAATGAGCAAAAAATTAAAATGCTAGTTAAAAATATGACAGGACAACACAAAGAACAGATAAAAAAATTAATGGGAATTGAGTGTACCAAAAAAGTGAAATATCTGGGAATCTGGTTAACTAATAGATGCTCTGTGATTAAGGAACTAAATTATAATAAATTGATGGGCGAAATGACTAAGGAGCTCGAAAGATGGAGTAAAATTCCAATCTTACTGTTAGGGAGGATAGCTGCTATAAAAGCATATATTCTTCCAAAATTGACTTTTGGAATATAAAATTAAACAAAGAATTATAAAATTAAAATTAAACAAAGAATTTTTTCAGAAGTTGGACCATATCACTATGAAGTTTATTTGGCAGGGGAAAAAATGACGTATAAAAAATAAAATGTTGCAAGAACATAAAACGAGAGGAGGCATGGGACTCCCAAACTGGGAGCTCTATTACTATGCCTCAACCCTAGTCTGGGTCAGGATTGGGTCACTTTAGCAAAAAGACAGATTTTGACAATCGAAGGCTATGACCTATCTCAAGGTTGGCACTCATTCCTATGGAACCCCAAAAATAGGCAACCTAAAAGTTTTGTCACTCACCACATTAGGGGAACTCTCTGTAAGACATGGGGGGAAATCAAACAACAGCTGTATACTTAAATTCCAAGGTGGTTAGCCCCAATTGAAGCAGTAACATACCCGACTGTCCATAACCCAAGGAGAAATTTAACATATGGGGACCTGATGGATGAAACTGGTAACATTAGGACACAGGCTGATTTACAATCAAGGGGCTGGAAAGTGGACTGGTGATTATATGTCCAGGCACAATATAAATTTAATAAAGACAATCAGAAATTTGGAATTTGCACGACAAATCAAGAGATTGATAAAATTCTTTGGGGAACACCAACAAAATGTATCTTAAAGGCCTACAATTTGCTGCTGCAGCCGCATGTCGGAGAAGAGATAATCAAAGATGCCATGATTGCCTGGGGGAGGAATATAGGGAGGAATATCCAATCAGAGGAATGGCAAACAATTTGGGGAAAAACCATGAAAATGACCCTGGCCTCTTCTTTTAAGGAAAATTGATATAAAATGTTATACAGGTGGTATTTAGCACCTGCTTGAATTGCAAATATGTTCCTGAACTCATCAGATAGATGTTGGAAATATAAGAGGGCCAAGGACACGTTTTTTCACCAATGGTGGACTTGTCTGATAATTACCCAACTCTGGAAAAAATACAAATTTGGCTTCTGGAAATAACAGGAGTGAATTTTCCTCTCAAACCCGACCTGAATCTTCTAGGCATCAAACCAAATAAAATCCAAAATCAAGATTGGTACTTCTTTTTGCACATAGTAACAGCGACCAGGATGGCTATTGCGCAACATTGGAAAGACACTAACTTACCGCCACAGCAACTAATTATAACCAAAATTTTCAACTCTGCAGAATCGGATAAACTAACATATATCCTAAAAGATAGACAAGACTCAACCTTTTACAAAAGCTGGAATAGATGGTATTCATGGTATAGTAGGAGAGTAATGGATACCAAGGGAACCAATTAGATAGACTATTTAAGAAATCAATGTGAGGAATAAATAAGACAAGAGGATAGTAAATCTGAAAAAAAAATCTGTATAATTATAAATAATAATTGATAAGTTAGACTGGGATAAACTCAATCTTCAATCGAGGGACTAGACATTTCCCCGGTATGTTTATGTATGTTTTCCCACCTTCCCTTACCCTATATTTGTTGATTGTGTGGTTTTATATTGTAAATATTAATAAAGATTATTTTTTTAAAAAGAGAGATTACCTGCCATGACTTAATACTTGTTATCCTCTTTCTAAGCTTCATCATGGTTGGTTGTCCTCCAGATCCATGCATTGCATGTAATGCATGTGCCACAGCATAAACGGCATTGTAGATATTGTAACTTTCTCCTGTCATGCTTGTTTCAAACATGTAAGATGGCAGATTCTGTAAACTCTCCTTTCCAGTACATGGTTTTACCCACTTTGGAAGGATCCTGCCTGGTTTGTCCATCATGCAGCCGAACAATGTTTCCCAACACAGTGGGAGAAAGACATTCCCTTGTGGCTTCAAGGGGTCTAAAGACAGGAGGAAACGGCTGAATCCTGAGACATCCCAAGTCTGGTGCCTCAAATGCAGAGCCCCATGGAAGGGCTTTACTGCTCTCAATATGTTTTGACTCTTCAGCAGACTAAGTTTCCAATGGGAAGTTAAGATCCAAACTTTCCAAAATGATGTCTTTCTCAAATGTTCATATATATCAATTGCCCCCTGTACATTTACAATATCCTTAGAGTCTCCAAATAGAATAAACACTTCAACTTTAGACCAAGTCTTCCATGTATGAAATAATTTGAACATACCACCAAGGACATTCCATTTCAACATTAGAGTGAAGGCCAAGCAGATCTCCTTCTCCTTCAGCATTGGCATCAGAAATGAAATAAAATGTTCTCCGATGTTACTGTCAGGTGCCAGAAGCCCAACCCAGTTCCAGTGGAAATACAGGAGCAGCTGGATTAAGCCTTCATACTGAGGAAATTCCTTGGGATTAATCCAGGTGAAGGAAGGATAAACTATTCTGTCTCCTTGAGTTGACTCAAAGCCAACGCCTAGCTAAAGAAAGTGAGATTCTTGGAAAAAATATTTATTGCCACCTTTATGTGAATTATCGTTGCACCAGTTAGGCTGGCTCACTTCTAGTGCCAAGCTTAATTTTCCAGATTTAGGAAGAAGGGTTTGCATATTTTGCCTGGTAGTGACATGACAGAAGCCAAGGGAACCATACATCATCTTAATACACACAACAGACTGTACTAAAAGGATGGTTACACTTTTATAAAAAAAAATAAGTTAGGAAGGAATTCCTCTTGGAAAATACAGTATTTCAGAATTATCTCATTATCTATCACTTCTGGGATCTATAAAACCATATCTTGACACAGAAAATATAAATATAAATATATAAATTTATAAATATTTATATTTGTAATACAAACAACTTTATTTTCATTTTTGGCATCAGTGTGTGCTTCTGCTATTTGTCTATCAGATACTTTCTCTAATAAAGTTCCATTACCTGTGGAACCTTGAAGATGCTGAAGATGGAGGCCATCTGCCTTGAGGATTTGGGGTTGAGACCTCCGATGATGGAGAGCAGAGGGTCCTGTCTGCCACATTTGTAACCTGGAACAATTCGGCCTCGTGTGGAGAGCAGGGAGAAGCTGGTTGTGGCTATCTCCATCTCAATCTGGTAATTGTCATAGATGTGGAAGCCAAGGGTGATGTTGGGCAGGAGACGTAGATCCTTGTTGATCTCTTTGGCAGCAAACACCAAAGCCATGAACGGTTGGTAATTCTTGGGTATTAATCTAGAGTGAGAACAGCATTGGGGTACATTACAAGACAGCTGATGAATTCTGGCAGAGTTTGCCTTGCCTTTGCTCTTTTTTGTGGAATGGAATGGAATAGAATAGAATAGAATAGAATAGAATAGAATAGAACAGAATAGAACAGAATAGACTAGAATTTTTACTTTAAATGTACACTAATCAGCATATATTACAATGAAATTTCATTGCATTCAGCTCTCAAAGGGGAACCAGTATGCATGAATCTACATACACACACATGTATGATGCAGAGAAAGATCCCAATCTAGTTTGAGTGTATGGATATATGTGGTTGAGCAGATGCTTCAGGTCTTGTCACCAATGCTGGGCACAAGATTCCAGTGGGTGTCACAGTATTGATTTATTTCATGTCTTTATCCCTGAACACTGCTGGTTTCAAGACTGTATTTTAATTTTTAATACTAGCCCTCTATGGAAAGAACAAGATGTTTCTTTGAGTTTTTCTCCTAATCAGTATCATAACTCAAAATCTTCACTAAACCTTCTCACTTTCTATAAACTTTTCTAATCTTTCTGATCAAGAGTTCTGAAAGATTGAGGCATAATTGGGGTAAAAAGGGCTCAATTCTGAGTTTTCCCATTTGACTTTCAGTCCAGATTAATACTATAAGTCAAGTTCTTCTCTAGAAACAGTTTCTAGTGTGTTGTCTCTCCTTAAATTCCATTGCTTATCATTTTTCTGATGAAGAGTTCTGGAAAGATGGATAGTTCCAGCCAATCTATAAGCCTGACTCTTTATTAAGGAAAGCACAAAGATTTGAAATACACTTGGAAATTGAAAATATCACTAGAACAATTACTCAAAAATATGTCCCTAAATCTAAAAAAAAGCAAACATTTCATCAGGTTTCTGAAAGATGCCCTAATTAATTCATGAGGATAAAGTCAGGTTTCAAAAGAAATCCAGTCATTTATTAGGAACACCATTTCGGCAATACCCCATTGCAGTCAAATCTGATCTCATTTTAATTATGGCTGAACTTTATCCCTGTTTCCTGTCTCCCCTCAGTCTGTGTCATAAATCACATTCACCAACCAGGTGCATGGCACAATCCTGCTGTAGCAATCTGAGATCTGACTCTAGCTGAAGGTGTGCATGGAATGCACTTCCCCCCTTTCCTTACCATGGCAACTTCGCCTGGTATGCCAGTTGCGCTCCTTTCTGGATCGGGATGCCCAGTGCACAGTCACTCACACCCTCATCCTGTATTTCCTGGACTACTTGTGGAGATGGGGTGGGATATAAATCCAATAAAATCTAAATCTAAAATCTCTACATGGGACTGCCCTTGCAGAGCACCCGGAGGTTCCAGCTGGTCCAGAATGCAGCTGCGCAGGTTGTCATAGGGATATCTAGGTGCTCCCAGTTTACACCTCTTCTAGTAGGCTTGCACTGGTTGCCAGTTGTCTTCTGGGTGTGATTCAAGGTGCTAATTATGATCTTTAAAGTGCTCCATGGCTTAGGCCCAGGGTATTTGTGAGATCACATACTGCCACCGGTAGCTTCCTACCATCCAGTATGATCCCACAGAATTGGCAGTGTCGGCTGGCGACCCCCATGGGGAGAGCCTTTTCTGTGGGAGTGCCTTCCCTCTGGAATGATTTACCCCCGGAGCTTCTCATAGTTCCCGACGTCCTGTCCTTCTGTTGCACCCTAAAAAAATTGGCTTTTTCAGAAAGCCAGCCTGGCCTGAATAAATTATAAATTTTAATTGACAATTTTTACTTAATTATAAATTTTAATTGTAAATTGTACATTGTGTTATTGGATTTCTTATTTAATCTTTTTTTTTTTTAAATTGTAATGTGTGTTTTTATGTTGTATGCCACCCTGAGTCCTTTGGGAGAAGGGAGGCATACAAGTCCAATAAAACCAAACCAAACCAAACCAACTTATAACAGACATTCCAATGCAACTTTACTATGGCAACGTTATCAGTTGATACATTGATTTACATCTTTCCCCTCCAGGTGAAACTTACGAACGATAAACATTGAGCCGTAATGGGTAATTCTGAAAGTCTGCTTTCCTGAAAGGAAGAAAGGTTTGCAGATGCAAATTCCCACCAATAATGAGATCACCTGGCTTGTAATAGTATCTGTGAATACTGGGGTGTTCCTTCAAGACACAATTAGTTAGAATCCTCTTAGCAGACGTTGGTGGCAGGAAAAGCAGCAGCAGCAGCAGCAGCAGCAGGAGGAGAGGCAAACCAGCCATTCTTCCCACCTTCCCTCCTAGATCAGAAATCAAAGTTGATGGAGAGGCTGAATTGCAGGTAGGGCTTCAAATCTCAGCACAAAAGAGAGAAGTTGTGCCACCTGGATGCCTCTAGGCCAAATTTATCCCAGCCAAGCTTTTTCTTGCCTGTGCTTGGGCTGTCACCAAGGAGAAAACTGAGGCCAGCTGAGTCTCCCCAAAGAAAGGAGTTGATCCTTTGCAAGAGAAGTGAAGATGATCTCTCCTCCTCCCCCCCCCCACCCCGGAAGGAGCCAGAGCATATTTTTCCTTGCAGATTTTTCTCTTGGAAGCCTTTCGTGGGGAGAAATCCACAAGGGGATACATTCAGATTACTGTTCTTATGATAATTGCAAGAAAAAGCAACTCTCCCATCCCCTTAACACTGGATTTGGTTCGCACGCCAGAAGGGGGAAAACATCCTTGTGTCTTTTGTTGTGAATCCTCAGTTCTTAAAAACTTTGGAGTGAAGTTGAAGTTGGGTATTTGACCTCCATACACAAAATGGAGTTTCTGCCATATATGGAATCCGAACGCAGGACCCAAAGTAAATAATCCAGGCTCACTTTAGGGATTCATTAGCAAATATTTCATGCAAAGATCTCCTGCAACAGAATAATGGGAGACGCACCCCTGCACATCAAATGAACCCTTATTTATGCATTTCAGATACATAGAGATACATTTTCATAAGAAATAACATAATAGATCTCAGGTGACTTCCAGCCGTTCTGTTATAGTTTTCAAGGAAGAATTGGTCACTTAATAACAATTTTATCTTAATAACAGTAACAAATAACCATGGTGGCCCAGTGGTTAAAGTGCACTACTGCAGGCAGCATCTGCTGACTGCTGGCTGACTGGAAGTTTGAATCTCACTAACTCACTACTCACTGTCAGCAACTTCAATCCTGAATGGCTCAAGGTTGACTCAGCCTTCCATCCTTCCAAGGTTGGTAAAATGAGGACCCAGATAATTGGGGTGCAAGAGGCTGACTCCATAAACTGCTTAGAGAGGGTTTTAAAGCAACGTGAAGCAGTATAAAAATCCAGATGCTACTGCTATTAATAGAAGGAAACATGCCAATTATGTTGCCATAGAAATGTTGATAAAGCTTACTGCAAACAAGCACTTCATCCAATTTGCACAAACATGCCTTCTATCTTTCAATTTTGCTAACATCTGCATGTTCTCCATACACAAGGTGCAACTTGGCTCATACTGTAATCTTTTAAGTATAGTACGAGTGCTACTGGGTTGTGGTGACACATGACAAACATTTGTTCACTAGAAAGTGCCAGCAGTAACACCAGTGCTTTGATGGGAGAAATGGGTTATTTATAGCTACAAGGTGGGAGATGAAAGTGGAAACTCAAGTGACCCAAAGACCTTAAAAATAGGGAGGAGACTCTCTCAGGATATTGGGCTAATGTAAACTCTGCAGCAGGGTTGTCAAACAACATGTTGGAGCCAGAAAGGTGTGTCTCCTGTGTTTGTTTTATGAAGTTTCTCTTCAGAATTCTCAGCTGGTGTTGAAAGAACAATATGGTTAATGTCTGGACCAGCTGGGGTAGTAGTAAGAATGGGTGCCTGGTCTCTCCTTTCACGGAAGCTTCTCCCAGCCAGTGTTGATTGGAGGGGACAAGGGGGCTCAACCTCTTGTGTTCAAGGTTCCTCAGTCAGGCCCTCTCAGTTCAAGGTCAGGTAGGATTCTTATGCTGGTGATATTCAATTCCAAAAATGGTGATGCCAACTCTGAAGCGAACGTGACTGGGGCCATTTGGAGATTCCAGGGTTCCCACATTGGGAAGAAAGGCTAAGGAGGGGGAGGCATAGTTAGAAGGGGGGGTTGTAGTCAAAACAAAATGAACTGTGGGAACCAAGGACATTCCAACAGATGGCTGGGGATAGGAGGAGTCCGATTACCATGTGACCAGCCAGCACCTTGATTGGACACTGTGACTGATTGTTTGGGGGAAAGAGGGAACTTTCACTTTTAATCAGGTGAAAACCACAAAAACTTTCAGAGTCGCTTTTCACCAGTTTGTGCCAATATGATATCTCTCATAAAATTGTTCTTTGAGGAACTGGCCTGCCTGGGAGTTCTGCTTTCCATTGAGTTATTACTTGGAACCCAGACAGGTGAATGACCAAGCAGTGTTGTCCAGATTTTGCCCTGGTTCCTGATGGCTGTTGGATGGAGAGGAAGAATCTCAGTTTTGATCCTACCCAAATTGAGCAGCTGTGGATGATGGGTCTTTTCAGAACTGGGGAACTTTGGTCTTGCATTATGTTAGGCTGCCATGCAGTGTGATATGGGGGTCCCAGTTCCTGCTCAAGGATTGGATCCTTTTCTGCAGCTGCCCCTGTTCTCTGGAGTATTTGTTTTGTCTATTTATTTAAAATATTTATATATCATCCCACTTTTCAGACCACTGTCAGCTTTGCCTGAGAAATGACATTTGCTTCTCATGTCCCACATGCTATATCTATATAAATAAAAATGTAACAAGGGTTTGTTCAAAACCGCTAATTTCCGAAAGTACTGCACCAATCGCTTCCAAATTTTCACACAATATTCCTTTCAAATACGGCACCAATGATATATATATAGATTGTGTAGATGTCACACCTGTGCCAGATACACACAAAGGAAATGTAAAAAATTGTAAAAAAGGTAGGTAGATGGATACAGAAAGAGCAGTGGGCCACAGGTATTATGTCATCCCTTATGACATAAAATACTCTGTCCATAAGATACAAGGAGAAATACAGTAGCAGGGGTGGGTTTCTGCAGGTTCGCACCTACTCACGAGAGCCGGATGGTGAAATTTAGAGAACCGGTGAGAATCGGTTCCACTGGCGTACCTGGAAGTAAGTCTGGCCCACCGCTGGCGGTAACCCAACGGGAAGGAAAGGAAATGAAAGGAAAGGAAGGAAGGAAGGAAGGAAGGAAGGAAGGAAGGAAGGAAGGAAGGAAGAAAGAAAGAAAGAAAGAAAGAA